>JAJLZW010000053.1:12402-76665 GCA_030572435.1 Candida labiduridarum
AAAAAAAAAAAAAAAAAAAAAAAAACACGTCCCTCCTCCCCCACCAAGAAAAAGACAAATCGAGGAAAGGATCCCCCCCCCAAAGATGACAGAATTGCATTTTGCTTCAATGACAAAGACAAAGGATGGGAGAAATGTCCCTAAATGTTCCGTATGCAGAGTTATTGTTATTATTAATCTCATACTGGTTGATGATTTCTACTGGCTGACTCTGTTTGTCTCTTCCTCTCTTTCTCCTTCTGTTTCTCGTTCATTCGCCTTGCGATCCCTGGCACTTAGGCTGAGGATTTTTTTTTTTAAGCCTATTGTGCCATATGAAAATATATATCGACATATGCATATAACAATTGCTTTTGTACAATTTTTTTTTGTCATTTTACACCAACAACGAAAACCAACGAAAACCAACAAGAACAACGACACACACGTAACTGTTGGAAACATTAAACAATCATCCGGCAACTTCTTTTTTATTTTTTTTACTAGAATCTACTTTTTTTTTTATTTTTGTCATTATCAAATACATAAATCCACTTGCATCCATCTTTCCCTTGCTTGATTTTATCATAAGTTGCTACATATATAATTTTTCCCCCATTATAAACCATTTATTAGAAAGAAGTTTACTATTTATTAAGATAATCTCCCAAACACACAATGAACATGAATTATAATTCAACAGGTAAATATCATTCAACATATTCGCCGTCATCAACCACTTCCACATTCCCACCTTCCAACAACAACAACAACAACAACAAGATGAAATCATCATCATTAACATCATCTTTAACCCATGTTACTTATCCCAAAAGTATAAAATTATCACAAATATTGATTCAAGAACTGGATAATATTGAAAATTTATGGAAAATGTATAATCGAGCTAGGGAATCTTTACCTTATCAAGCAAGAATGGAGAATTTGACTTGGAGGATGATGTATATTAATAATAAATCAATATTTACTAACAATAAACCAGCCATCTCTGGATTTAATCATCATCTTCATCATCATCATCATCATGATAATACAAATATTGAAGAGATTTTGGATCCTACTATGGTTGATGAATTTGATTATGTTGCTCATATTAGAAAAATCGGTCAGAATAATAATACCGATGATATTGATATTCAATATGACGAAGATGGAGACGGAGAAAATGATGATGAAGAAGATGATGATAATATTACCAATTCGGTTGTTGGTGGTGGTGCTGGTGGTATGACGTCAATAAGTACAAGAAAACGTCCAGCTCCATTTTCACCAATAATTCAACCTGAAAAGCCTGTTATTTCATTGTTATCTGAACAACTTCACCACCATCAATATCAACCACAACAAACGCACCATCACCAGCATCAACAACGTTATAATGGTAATTCCCAACATGGTTATAAAGAAACTGTTGAATCGATTTCTTCTGCATTTGAATTCTCATTAGATCCATTGGCATTTGAAGGTCCCAATCAAAATTATCAGGAATTTGTTACTCCTCATGAATCACTTCAATCATCATATAATGAAAAACCAATATTTGATGATTTCTTACATCATTATAATCATGATACATCAACCAGTATTTCATCTTCATTATCTACAGTAGTACCTACCAATACTCAACTCACAATGACATCTCCACGGAATATTAATCATAACAACCATACAAGATTTAGTTCTACCGTAAGTATATCTGCTATGGTACCAACTACTGCTGCTCCAAATAATCTATTACGTCAAGAATCTATGATTAGTTTGCCTGATTTTCATAATAATAACAATAATAATAATCTTAATGGTCTACGATCAATGTCACAAACTCCATTGCAATCCCATTTTTCATCCAGTTTCAACGAAAGTTCTACATTTGGTGGTATTACATTACCTAGTCAACCTCATAAACAACCATTTCAATTACATTCCGATTCTTTGTACTTTGATTCCAATCCTAATGATAATGACTTTATGCCATCATCCTTACCTACAACAACAACTACTACCCATAATGTAAATCAACAATTCCATCCACATCAACCACATGCAAAGAAAACTAAAAAGAGAGTAAATACCAAATCAAGGAAAAAAGGATCAACCACTAGTCCAGAATCAAGTACAAGTTCCGGTGCAAATACAGCAATCACAGCTTGTACCAATTGTGGTACAAGGACTACTCCATTATGGCGTAGAAATCCTCAAGGTCAACCGTTATGTAATGCTTGTGGATTGTTTTTGAAATTACATGGTGTGGTCAGACCACTTGCTTTAAAGACAGATGTGATCAAGAAGAGACAACGACAAAAGAAGGATTCTGTTGGTAATGGGAATGGTAATGGAGATGGTGATGATTTGTTTCCTTCACCATTGAAATCTTAAAATGATTGTTATAGATTTTTGAATGTATAGGAATTCAATGATATATCAATTTATGATTTATATATTTTACACATAGAATTTGAATTTGGCTTTTTATCGATGAACCCCTCGAATTGTTTAACCAATTGTGATGAAGAGTGTATCTCTAACTCCAGTGAATGGAGTTACCAAAAAAAAAAAAAACAATCTAATGATGATATTTCAATTACTTAATTACCTTATGCTGATTCGATTTTACAATCTTTACAATCTTTACAATCTTCTTCTTCTTCTTCTTCTTCTTCTTCTTCTTCTTCTTCTTCTTCTTCTTCTTCTTCTTCTTCTTCTTCTTCTTCTTCTTCTTCTTCTTCTTCTTCTTCTTCTTCTTCTTCTTCTTCTTCTTCTTCTTCTTTACGGTTTTCCCCAGTATTCAATTTGTTATCATTGGAAGAATCGTTACTTATATGATGACCAACTTGTAAACCCAATTCCAATTTGATCAAATTTTTCAAAAATTTCGAATCAGGAAACCCATCAAACACATAATCACCTTGATTCTCCTGATAATATTTCTCCTGTTTGAATTTCCTCTTATATATGATTTTATTCTCTTGTTCTATATCCGATTTCACAATGATTATTTGGAAAATTCCTGGGAATTCATCAATTGGTTGAATTGAGATATCTTTAATATCATGGGGGAAAGTTTGAAGGATTTCTTGTAGATACCATATTGCTCTATTTTGCCATTTGCATTTCGAACAATATTGAATGATTATTTTGGGATATCTTTGGATTGTTGGTGTGATTGTCATGGAGATCAAGATAGAATGGAGGATGGTGAGTGATATGATAATGGATCTTGGTAGGGATGTTGGAGAGAGAGAGGGTTTTTTTTTTTTCCTTACGACGATGATGCCGTTGGGTGTTTTGGTAATTAACAAAAGGATGAAGTTTGAACAAATCATCATGATAGAGAGAGGACTTAAACATGATATAACTTGTAATAGATTCGTATCCTACATTAAAAAAATCAATAGTAATGGTAAAAACAATAAAAATAACAATAACGTAAATATATATATTAAAAGGTAAAAAATAAAAATTTATTCCCACAACAGCAAGTGTGTGTGTTGGAATGCTAGATGTCAAGCAAACTATTAGTAGAAATTAGGAATAAAAAAAAAAGCGAAATACCAGCTTACACACCGGAACTCAACGGGACCGCCGAAAGTTACACTAACCGTCTCTTAATTAGCAAAGTGTGTTAAAAAAAAAAAAAAAAAAAATTGCACGATGTTGAAAGTTCTCTTTTCGCTTTTATATACAGTCTTTTTACTTTTTTTTCATACGAGTGATCATTAATTTTTATACTAGTGCGCCAGAATTATTTGTACCAAATCTAGTAAATAATTTAATACCAGTGCGTCAAAATTATTAATACCAATGAAAAATATATTTTAATACCAGTGCTCACAAATTGTTCAAACCAATTTTGGCTGTTATTTGGTATGAAAAGTAAGGGTCACGTGTTATGAATAATTTTGTCGCATTAGTATGAACAATATTGTCCACTTCAGTATGAACATTTTTCTACAAATACTACGAATAATTTTGTCTTACATGTATGAATAATTTTGGCGCCCTAGTTCGAACTAAAAATAAAAAGACTGTATTTTATTCGTAGTAATAGATAACTTGTGTTCATACCACGTCACAGCAATTGTTCATACCGTATACCATGCATTGTTGGTGTGAAATTATTTGGTCACATATTATGAATATTTAGTGTGCATTGGTACTAATAAATTTGACCGCCTCAGTACGATCTTTTTTTTTACAAATAGTCCGAATAATTTTGTGGCACTGGTCTGAATCAAATGTAAAAAGACTGTAGTCAAAAGCTATTTCGCTAGTGCAGCTTATGGTTCGGTTGGGATTTGTTAAGCACTGTTCAACCAAATTCCAAAACCTATAGACTTCATGGAAATTTATCAGCTCTATTTATACATGAAAATTTCCACAGCTCCAATCATGGATGTGACAGCTGCGTCGGATCATTAGTAATCAATCAGGTTACAGCTTTCGCTATATGTGGTCCAGAATAACTATAACTATCATCCATAAACCACTGTAAACCACAGCGTAACACTCGAGAAGTTTCACCAGGAATGCAACCTCTAATTTATTTTTATGCCAAGCGTTACTTAATTCCCCCCGTTATGATATTCGTGCCATGTTTCCACTTGCATGTAGTTGGAAAGGTATTGGTTAATCACAGGTTCAAAAACACACAAAACCCTAATATTACATTTGTATTTATATTTGCTTGGCGAAATTTTTCTTCATTTTGAAAACAACATTGCGTCAGAACTTTCTGTACAGGGAAACAGTATGTCTGCTATGGTTCAAGTATAAATACTTGTGACGCACTGGTTTGTGAATATGACTCATCCTACCACTCTTTGAGTACGTAAACATTGTTCAAATTATAACTAAACCAAAAACAGAATGAAGAAGTATAAAATGATAAAATATTTTCCCTCTTTATTTGAAATCATCAAATTTAGACTATTCTTAATACTGGAATCTATTTTCAAGAAGAACAAAAAAGGTTATTAGACATTGACATATTTGAAAATATCTATCTTTATCACTGATTAAAAACAATGATTGCATTATTTATTTCATGGTTAACTATTATCCATTTATCAGTATCAAGCACTACCACTTACAGAAATTGTAATGATGACCCATTATATGATCACTGTGAAGTAATCTACACCTGGCAAAAATCCGACACTTGTGAATCAGTTCTTGCTCAATACAACATAACAGAAGATGAATTCATTTCGTACAATAACTTAGATACTACATATGCAGGCGGATATTGTGATTTATTGCTCGGAGGGTCTAAAGTTTGTGTTTCCCCACCAGATTATAGTGAATGTGGGAATTATTCATATTGTTTATTTGAACATCCTGAATATTTCTGTGACACTTATACAACCACCGAAAGTGGTCTTAGTTGTGAAGAAATTTGTAAACTAAATAACCTCACTATGGAAGAATTCGACGAATACAATAGGAATTATTTAGGATCTTCGTATTGTTATTCACTTGATTTTAGTTGGGAGGGTGATGTGTATTGTATCTCAAAACCAAATATTACCGATACTAAGGATTGTGTGGCTATTGCAAAAGCTGATGATAATCTTCTTGGTGTTGAATATTACGAACAAAGGGAAACTGAATCAATTGGTCCACTTTGGACGAGAACATTTTCAAACAAACCTTCTTCAACTGCTTCTACCTCCACAAATTCAAGTACTTCTGCTTCCGTCGCTAGTGAATCCCAATACGAATCCGTTAGCACCTCAGAAAATTCAAACCAGACTGGGAATGGTAATGCCAGTAATAGCACTGATGACTCTGTTGTAGCAACAGCAACAACTAGCGGAACCACAACTAGCGTTTCTCCAAATAGCAGCACCAGTTCTGGAGCTTCAGAAGGATCAGTATCTTCCGGATCAGGTTCATCTATTCAAATAGTTGGTTGGACATTCTTCATTAATTTGTTGTTAAGTTTGTTTTAATGGTGGTGTATTATTCATTCAACAGCTTGTAATTTACGTAATTTAATAAAGTTAGTGTATATTATAATGGTTATTGAACAGGGGTCAGGGACCCGATCCCTAATAAGAATTGATTGATTTTTTTTTTTTTGCAGTTGAATGGGGTGGTACGGTCCGGACGAAGATCGCGCAAATTTCAAGAGGCGACAAACTGCAAAAAATGTTATTTTTTGTTCTTTTAGTGTACTAATGATGCGATCCAAGAACTTTGTGTTAAGAAATTAACACATGGTCACGTGACAAGGTACAATATAATTGACAACTCGTCGTATAAAAAGACGCATATATCCGTGTCATTAAAAATATTATATAGTTTCTTTCTTAACCAACCAACTACGATTATACTTTATATAAGAGGTATTTAGTCAATAAACTCAAATCGCAACAACTAAATGCAAACATCAAAAAAGAAATTTATGAAAGTCGGAGCAAAGAGAGGCTTCCTTTCCCTTTGCGTACGTATTAATATAGACGGTATGATAGGGTTTTAGGGAAGTATTAGTAATTGTGGTAGTGATAGAAGTTGTGGTAATAAGAAATAGTTGGGTGTTTTAAGCAGTAGTCACGTGATATATAATAGGGTTTAAACTTAATAGAAATATGTGGGTGGGAGATTTATTCCTACGGAGACAACAACAACAACAAAACAATCGACGGCCCAAAAAAAAAAATAGTTGGTAGTCTGTACAGTCTTTTTATTTTTAATTCAAACTAGCGGGCTAAAATTGTTCATACATGTAAGACAAAATTATTCATAGTACTTGTAGAAAAATGTTCATACTAAGGCGGACAATACTAATGCGACAAAATTATTCATAACACGTGACCCTTAATTTTCATACCAAATAACAGCCAAAATTGGTTTGAACAATTAGTGAGCACTGGTATTAAAATATATTTTCCATTGGTATTAATAATTTTGACGCACTGGTATTAAATTATTTACTAGATTTGGTACAAATAATTCTGGCGCACTAGTATAAAAATTAATGATCACTGGTATGAAAAAAAAGTAAAAAGACTGTAATACATTTTTTGTAAAATTACAGTCGTGTATCACTGTCCAAAACCTCAGGCGGCAGGGGGGGAGGGAAGGCCCTGAAAATTTTCACACAATCGGGAGATATTTCAATCCGGGGTTCAATTCCGTGTTGATCTGATCAATTTTTTTTTAAAAAAAAAGTTACATACGTATATAAAGCATTGGGAAAGTAAGGAATTATGTTTTTTAGATAGCTATGGTACTAAATTTAAACGGCTTTAAGTTTGTTCTTTCATGTTTAAAAAAGGGATTACTTCCCTTCTCTTGTTTTGGAATACTTGTTGTATCATCATATGGGTGTGTGCCTATTATGAGAAATGTTTATCATCATCATGAATTATTGAGACTAACCACTAACATTTACATTTTTTTAATTACATTCGGGTTTTTTAGGGGGGACAAGGGGAGTTACGGGCTTCATGCAGTAATTAAAAAAAAAAGAACAAAGAACAGTACACAAACATTTACATTTACATTTACATTTACGTATAATAAAAAGAGAAAGAGAGAAAGAGAGAGAAGGGACCCTCTGCACTATAATTGTAGTAAATCAACCCTGTGGAGATATAAAACATTGGTGGTTGGGTTCTGGACTTGTGGATTCCCCATTTCTTTGTGATTTCGTATTTACGTCCCATTTTAGCCGGTTACAAAAAGTGCGAAGGAACAAACTTACATATAAAAACAAAAACCCCTATATAATGCAAAATACGAAAAAAAATAAGAAAAAAACTTTCAATAAATAAATTAAATATAAATTATACAATTACATAGAATTAATTTTCATCAAAGACATAATTATCTTCAATACCTTCCCAATTATTAACCACATAAGGTAAACTTGAACCCAAACTACCAAAATATGCCGTATGATTAGCCAATCCCAACAATTGTTGATATTGTTTAATAACAAATGTAGGAGATACATTTTTAGGAGGAATACCACCAGCAGTTCTTGATGCACCACCAGTAGCCATTGCAGCAGCAACATGCTCTGAATGATTTGATGAACTATTGATTTCTTTAGTGATTTGTTTCCATTTATGTTTCTCCCCCGCTAGTAATAATTGACGTAATATTTGAATATCATGATGGGTGAATTTAGAAGATATTCTTGGATTACTTGGAGGGTCATTTGATGCTCCTGTACCAGATATTATCTGTTGTGTAGATTGTTGTTGTTGTTGTAAATCTGGACTCAAATGGTTGCCATTCCTAAGGGGTGAATTTGAAGATGCAAAATTGGTAAAACTTGAAGATGGTTGTTGTTGTTGATGTTGTTGATTGTGATTGTGGTTTTGATGTTGATGAAGATGAAGGTTATGGGAACCTTGATTTGTATTTGTTGACATGGCTGTTGTATCAGTTATATCTGAAAATAATGAATTGCTAGATCCGTTGGAAACTGATGACGATGCGGAATTTGGGATTTGGGGGTTTATAGTAGTTGAAGATGAAGATGGATTTGAGTTTGAGGTTGTGGAAGTGGAAGTGGTAACGATGTTTGGTCTGAAATTGGTTGATGAAATGGGATTAAACATTATCAAAAGGAAAAGGAAAAGAAAGTTAAAGTTTAATGTAAGGCTTTTTCTTTCGAGGGTTGAATAAACAAAAAAATTTCAAATATTTATTTTTTTTTTGTGTGTTTTTTTGCTATTATGTGATTTTGTTTTTTTCTTTTCGGGGTTTTTTTATTTGATTCTGTGATGTGTTTTCTTCTTCTTGTGTTGTGTTGTGTTGTTGTTGGTGTATTGTAGGGCTGTGTATTGTTATGGTAAAGATTGAAGATTGAAGATTTGTAGAATTGGTGGAAATGTGAGTTGATTTTGAGTTTCTTTTATATTAAAGGAATTAAATAAAAAAAATCAACCCAGGAATAAAAACTCACTTAAAGTGTTTATATATAAAAATCTTTTTAATTGTGCATAACTATGCTTTTTCATTCTTTAAATCTCTGTGGGTTAAAATTTTTTGTTGAGCACCGGAATTCAATTATTTTCTTCCGAAAAATTTCTATGTTCAACAATCAACTTCTTTTACAATTATAATAAATTATTGATAATGCTTAGTCTTAAAATTATTTATTTTAATATTTGGCTGTGTGTTATTTTGTGGAATCAATTTCATTTTGACTCAACTATTGTAACTTACTACTACACCTATCTTCCACAACAAGATATACTCACACATCTTTCTCACCATTCTACTCAAAATTTTAACATCATCAACAACCTCCCCCCCATCTGTGTCTTATTTCCGTCATTTCTTTGTATCATGAGAGAGTGAAAGCATGAGTGACAATTTTCTTCTTTTTGTGTTAAATTTCCTTGATTGGTGTGATTCAATTCTTTAACATTAGCTAACCATCACCCTCGATGCATTTTGCATACTTCCCTTACTACTAGTACTGCATAAAAAGGATTTTTTCTAATGTACAACCGCTTAAAACCAAAAGAAAAAGAAAAAAAAAGTTGCACACACTTGCATAAAAAAAAATAATTACAAAGTAGTGTGTCAACCAATCTTAATTCTTCTTTTTCTTTTTATATATACACTACTTACTACTTACTACTACTAGAAAATGATAATGGTGATACAAATCACCCATCAAACCTCATCCCATTTTTGGCATTCATGCAATAGAAAACCCATCATGCCTCCCCCCATCGTTTCTGCTAAGTCTAAAAAGTTTATGTCAATTGTAACATACCAAATGCACGTTATTGTTAAATATATATCAAAATAAAAACTTACATTATTCTCTATCCTATCCCTATTGTATTTCAATATTTTGGTCCATTAGATGATGGGTTTCAAAGAGTGTAAATAACCTGTAACTTAACAGCAACAAAAAAAAGAATAAAAAAAAAAATTGTCCCATATTTCAATTTTGCATCATAGGACATGATTTGAATATTCCAAACGTCAATATTCTGTGTGCGTGTGTTGTTAAGAAGTGTTAGTGGAAAAAAAGAGATATATGGAAATCGGGGGGTGAGAGACCGTTTTTTGATTAAAATAATATCTCATCTTTATAGATAGTTATTATTTATTTATTTACTCCACTTATTCTTATTCTTATTCTTATTCTTGTTGTTGATAATAATAATCTTTATAATTCTTGTCGAGATGATTATTATTATTACCAAAGTAAAAAAACATTTTGAATCTTACTATGATTTTATTGTTTATCAAAATACAACGTTAAAAAATGATTGGTGTAATTTCTTTTTCAAATCTTCAGCGTGTTTCAAAATGATCGTGACGACTGACGTCGATACTCTTATCTATCTTTACTATGTCTATACTATACCATGTCATTTTCCAAGCGAACAGAACCGCGTGTTATTTCCATTATAGTAAACTAAGATTGACAATCTAAAAAAAGAAAAAAAAAATATATCCACAAATTTTACCATGAAATAGAGGTCTATACATAATACATAATACATAATACATAATAAAAAATGGTACTTTCTATTTTTAAGTAATCTTACATTTCGGTTCGTGGCAAATGAAAAAACTTCATTGGGTAATACCTATATATGTATATAAGAGAGTTATACGGAGTTTTTACTAGCCTTTTTTTAATTATCCCCCCCCACATGTTAAGGAACGATGAATAGAGAGGCTTGGGAGGGAAGAGGAAAGGAAAATACAATTTTAGAAATAAAAGAAATATAAATCAAAAGTATCTTGGGGTTATTCATCCTCATCATTTAATAAAACTTGCAGTTACGTATCTTTTGTAATCGGGGGAAGAAAGAGGGAAAAAAGGGGACGACGGTTGAGGCGGAGGAGGTGGAGATTTGTTCATAGTTTAAAGTGTACGATGTAACTCAACCCCATTTAATTTGCCAAAAAAAAACACGGATTAATTTATTTACTATTCCCCTTCCATTTTCCGTTGTTGTTGCTAGTATCTGTTTGTTCTTTTCGCATCATTTGCAATAATTTTATTTTTACTGCAAATTCATAAACAAAATAGAAAGAAATTTTTAAACAAAATCAACACTAATTAAAACCTATATTTTAAAAAAATTCCTCTTTTTTTTTAAAAATAAAATCTATCTATAATTAAACAAAAAACAAAACAAAACAAAAGATCTAGAAAACTTAACCCGAGGAAAAAAAAGGTGGGTCTATCAAACTTAAGATTGAGCATTGGTAGCAGCAGATTGTTTAGCTTGAGCAACCAAATTAGCAGGAGCATCCATAACTGGTAACATAATTTCAATCATTCTAATTCTATCAGGATTAGCAAATTCTTTATTATTAAACATATCATTCAATTCCCCAACGGTGGAAATTCTTAAAGCTTGATATTTTTTAGCATTAAATAATGGTAAAAGTTGTAAATTATTCCATGGTTGAATATCATTATATTGAGCCTTTTCACCATGAATTAATCTTTCAATAGTATACCCATCATTATTTAAAACATAAAGATAAGTATTATAACAATCCCATTTACACATGGTGGAAATTTCTTGAACAGTTAATTGTAATGAACCATCACCAGTAAATAAAATAACTCTCTTGGTTGGGTCAATTTCTTGAGCAGCCATAGCAGCTCCACATGTAGCACCAGTAGCATAACCAATTGAACCCCATAATACTTGAGAAATACCAATGGCATTTTTAGGGAATTTGGATTGAACAATACCAAATGCAGAAGT
Source organism: Candida labiduridarum (assembly GCA_030572435.1). Classification (NCBI taxonomy): domain Eukaryota; kingdom Fungi; phylum Ascomycota; class Pichiomycetes; order Serinales; family Debaryomycetaceae; genus Candida; species Candida labiduridarum. The sequence goes on from JAJLZW010000053.1 coordinate 24,114, forward strand.
ACCAGTTTCGGAAATAATAACATCACCTTCTTGGAACCAATCAGAAACTTTTTGCCATAAATATTCTTGAGAAACTGGAGAATCATTTCCAGGGGTGGTAATTCTATGGGATTTTGGTACTGATACAGGAACATAATTAGAATTAATTGCATTCTTAACCGTTTTTAATAATACTTGTAATGCTTCTTTCATTTGAACACCTGGGAATGTTGCTTGTCTAATTTTAGTATAATCAGAATGGAATTCAATAACATTTCTTGTTTTATAATTATATGAGAATGCACCAGTATTAAAATCAGACAACATGGCACCAATAGATAAGATCAAATCGGCATTTTCAACGGATTCTTTAACTTCTGGAGATGATAACGATCCAACATAAACCCCACCAAATCTTGGATTTGATTCATCAACACTTGATTTCCCCATTGGAGTAGTGAATACTGGGAATTGAGTAATATCAATTAATTCAGCAACTTCTTTAAGACAATTATGTCTAATAGCACAAGCATCAACTAAAATAATTGGATTTGAAGCTTCAGAAATAAATTTTTCAACCGTTTCAATAACTTCATTTTGAGATTCTGGTTCATTTGGATATAATGATAAATCAATTCTTTTATCCAACAATGATTTTGGAACTTTAACATCAACTAAATTTGAAGGTAATCCAATATAAACTGGTCTTTGATAAACATAAGCATCTCTAATACATCTATCAATTTCAGAAGCAGCAGTATTTGCATCGGAAATAAATGCTGAAGTTTGGGAAATATTTTTAAACATTCTATGGAAAACAGTGAAATCTCCATTACCTAAAGTATGATGTAATAATAATTGTTTAGCTTGAGAAGATGATGATGGTACACCAACTAAATTAATAATACCAACATGTTCAGAATAAGAACCAGCAATGGCATTGGTTAATGATAATTCACCAACACCAAATGTAGAAACTAATGCTGCTAATCCATTAGGATTAACTCTAGCATATCCATCAGCTGCATAACCAGCATTTAATTCATTGGCATTACCTGCCCATCTCATACCATCAACTTCATAAATTTTATCTAAAAGTGCCAAATTAAAATCCCCTGGTAATCCAAATACAGTATCAACTTTTAATTGATGTAATCTTTCAAAAAAAAATCTACCTAATGTAATTTCAGACATTTGTTGTTTGTGTAATAGTAGTAGTAATTGTGTTTGTAGTTTTTATTGATTTAGTAAAACTGGAAGATTGAAAAGAATAGGAATTGATCAAAAAAAAAAAGAGGGTAGGAATTTTTTCAATTATTTATATTCTTTCTTCAATCCAGTAAAACTAAAAAAAAAAAACCGTGTTGGTTTAAAGGAGGATATGTGTAGTGGAATGATTAATCATGTATTAGGGGGACAATGAATTCCGACTGCATGTTTTTGTTTTTTAAAAATTCGGAGAATTTCTTTTTTTGGAGGGACAAAAAAACGTTGCTTTGGTTGTATAAATTGTTTGGTGGTTATTATCCGAAATGGTAATCAGTTGATGCGAAATTTTCGTTCTTTTTCTATCACCGAGAAAAATTGAAACTAAAATAGTAAATGGATAAATGGTAAGAAATACACGACCACAATGAATATTCCATTTATTCTTTTTTTTCTTTTTTTCTTCTAAGTGCATATATGAATATTCAGTTATGTACAGGAAATGTAACAAATTTCCGGACTTATACGGAAAATGTGTGTATGATTGTGTCCAATAAAAACCAAAACCACGTGAGATGCTTATGGGAAATCTTATCGTGACCCACGTATGCACACAAAACCAAGGTGAACATGATATGATTCTTTTCCAAATTACTCTTCTATTCAGCCACGAATTTCCATTTCTTTGGATTGTTTCAGTTGGTTTTAATTTTTTTTTTTTTTTTTGCTGTTTACGAAATGGAAATTGTTACATTCCGCCCCACGCCACCAAAACTCACGTGCAGAATCTTCCATTCCGCAGTTTTGTCTTTTTTTTGGGCACTTTAACACGCACTGCCAGCGCAAGCAAAATAGGGAGAAAAAAAAATCATCAAATATAAACAAAAAACGTGCCAACAACGTGATCACACCCTTTTTTTTAGTTTTTCCTCCCCTTCTAACCTTACACTCTCTTAATACAAGAACACTCTCACCATGGTAAAGGTATGTTGATGCACCAGGATAGATATGGAATATGAATTGGTCTTATGAATAATAGAAACAAGATATCAATGAAGAGTAAATTGGTATATGTGTGTGGTATAATTATAATTGATGGAAGTATGGAGATGTTGTGACTTTTTGTTTTAAGAATGTTGTTTTCAAATTAACCTCCATATGTTTTTTTTCTGGTTTGATATTTTGCAACAGAGGGAGAAGGAGAGATATAAACACATCAATTCATTTGCAACTTGCAATGCAATAAATACTAACATCCAGTTTGATTTTTTTAGCCAACAAAGAGACCTGCTGATGAACAATTAGCAAATCCAAACATTGCTAAGAAGATTTCCAAAGATGAAATTGAAATTGATGCTCAATTATTAGAAGAACAAGCATCTTCTGTTGCTGCTGTACATACTGCTTCTGCTGCAGTTGCTGCTGCTGCAAATAAAGAAAGTGGTAAAGAAGTTTCCAAATCTGCTTTGAAAGAAGAAAACCAAGAAGGTAAACAAGTAAGGGAAGAAGACTTAACCGAAGGGCACACTGAAGACGGGCAACTGAAGGAAGGAGACGAAGAAGACGAAGAAGAAGAGGAGGAGGAGGAAGAGTCAAAGGAAGGAGAAGGTGATAAGGGAGAAGATGCCGAAGCAGAAGCAGATGCAGATGCAGATGCAGAAGCAGAAGCAGAAGCAGAAGCAGAAGCAGAAGCAGAAGAACATGCCGAAGAAACTTCAAATTTAGAAAAACTAACTCCACAAGGACAAGCTGCTCAAGCCAGTGATCAACATTATCAAAGATATCAACAAGAAGTTCAAAATCGAGCTCCACCACAACCAACACAATTGCCACCTAAAATTTTAAGTGATTCTGGAAAGCCACAACATGGTACTGAAGAATGGCATAGACAAAGAAGAGAAAATCATAAAGAAGTCGAAAGAAAAAGAAGAGAAGCTATAAATGTTGGTATTAGAGAATTGGCACATTTGATTCCAACTACAGATACTAATAAGGCACAAATTTTACAAAGATCAGTTGAATATATTAAAAGATTAAAAGAAAATGAAAACAATAATATTGAAAAATGGACATTAGAGAAATTATTAACTGAACAAGCTGTTTCTGAATTAAGTGCATCGAATGAAAAATTGAAACATGAATTGGAATTGGCTTATAGAGAAATTGAACAATTAAAACGTGCCAACAAGAAGTAAAATTGGCGGACGATTCGTTTATTGATGGATTATCTTTTGGATTCTATGATATTTATCTTTCTTTCTTATTTCTTATTTCTATTCCATATAAGTTCTTTTTCACTCTGTTTTCTTTCTTTTTTGGTTTGTTGTTTTCTTTTTGTATTAGTAAAGTTTTTTTTTTTTTTAATTTATACACTTAAATATTTTACTGTAACATGATGTGAGTAACGAACGACGTGTGAGTTGGGGGGGTCCAAAAAAAAAAAAAAAATTTACCAAAGCTAATCTATAATCATTATCAAAATCAAAAAAAAACAAAAAAAATTACCATGGGTATACCATTTCCAGATATAGATCCATATGAAGTCTTAGGGGTGACCAAAGATTGTACTCCAGTGGAAATTAAGAAAACATACAAGAAACTATGTCTCAAGTATCATCCTGACAAATTACAACAATCCAAAACTGGGCAGCAAGAGGACAAGGAGGAGAAGGAAGAGGAGGAACAGGCTAAGAATCAAGCAATAGATCAAGATATATTCACCAAGATCCAATTTTCATTTAGTATATTGAACGATCCAATAAAAAGAACAAGATATGATAATACCGGTTCTTTAGCGGAGTTTGATGGCGATGATGAAGGATTTGATTGGAAACAATATTTTGAATCTATAAATGAAAAAATCACCATTGAAATGATTGAAGAAGATAGATTAAAATACCAGGATTCAGAAGAAGAAAAACTCGATATTATGAATAATTTCATTTATTATGATGGAGATTTCCTTAAATTATTTGAATTAATCCCACATTTAGAATTTACTGAATTACAAGAACAACGAGTTTATAATATAATTGATGGTGAATTGGATAATATGCCAATTAGTGATGCCATACGAAAATCATGGGAGAAATATACTCGATCAAGGAAAACCAAAGTCAAACAGATGTTGAAAAAATTGGCCAAAGAAGCAAAACAAGCAGAAGAATTATCGAAATTGATTAAAATTAATAAAGATAAAGATTTAACCAGTCTAATTAAAACTCGTCAAGCTAATAGATTGGATGATTTGATTAATAATTTAGAAAATAAATATGGTGAGAAGAGAGGTAAGAAAAGATCTAATAAAGACATAGATGATTTGGAATTTGAAACAATTCAAAATGAATTATTAAGGAAAAAGAAGAAATAATCATCAATTCATTATAGTTTTTAATTTTTAGTTTTAATAGCATATATAGTAAATCAAAAAAAAAACGCGTACTGGGAGTTGTTTTTTTTTTAACCTGAAACGAGAAGAGGCACTTGATCTCTCTTCGCCCCAAAAAATTCAAAACAATACGTTCATCTTCCTTCCTTCCCCCGAGTCTAACTTTAAGCCCAGAAAACAAGATACACTCACATACCTTCTTTTTTTTTTTTTTTTCAACTTTGCAACAACAACCCAAGGGGCTAAAGAAACAGACTTGTTGAAAATAAACCATCATGTCTTCTTCAGAGTCAGATTATTATAGCGAGGACTCAGAGGATAATTTCGTTCCTTCTCCAAAGAGACCAAGGTCAAGAAACACGTCTAAAAAAGCGCAACTATCGGATTCAGAAGATGATGATTTCGAACTTGCTCCAAAGAAAAGTGCCCCACGAAAGAACGCCAAAAAATCAAAAACCATTGTTGTTGATGATGATGATGAAGATGATGATGAAGATGGGGAAGACGAAATTGTCAAAACTTCCAAAAAAAGCACACCTTCGAATATAAGTCTTTCTGATTTAGAAGATGATTTTGAACCTACACCCAAATCAAAGAAAACAACAACCAAAAAGACAGCAGTCAAAAAGAAACAACCACTTTCCGATTCAACAAACAACACATCTACCACAGTGTCTGGTTCAACAACACCAAATCCTACAAATGCCTCAGAGACCTATCAGAAATTATCACAATTGGAACATATTTTAAAGAGACCTGATACCTATATTGGATCGGTTGAAAAAACCAAGATGGAAATGTGGTGTTTTGATGCCGAAACAGAATCTATGGTGTTTAAAGAAATTACAATCGTGCCTGGTTTATACAAAATATTCGATGAAATTTTGGTTAATGCAGCCGATAATAAAATCAGAGATCCAACTATGAAAAATATTAAAGTAAAGATTGATCCAGAAAATAATATCATTGAAGTTATGAATGATGGGAAAGGTATCCCAGTTGAGATGCATACTAAGGAAAAAATGTACATTCCGGAATTGATTTTTGGTAATTTGTTGACTTCTTCAAATTACGATGATAATCAAAAGAAAGTTACTGGTGGTAGAAATGGATTTGGTGCTAAATTGTGTAATATTTTCTCCACTGAATTCTCAGTTGAAACTGCTGATTTGAATACTGGGAAATTGTATAAACAAACTTGGAATGATAATATGACAAAAGTATCGAAACCTAAAATCACCACTTTACGAACCAAAAAGGAATACACAAAGATTATTTTTAAACCAGATTTGGCCAAGTTTGATATGGACAGTTTGGATGACGATTTATTGGCTGTTTTGAGAAGAAGAGTTTATGATTTGTGTGGTACAGTTAAGAATTGTAACATTTATCTCAATGATAAGCGATTGAGTATTTCCAGTTTCAAAAGTTATGTTGAAATGTATGTGAAAGCAATTAGGGAAAGATCCCCAGAGCCATTGGCTGAAGATGGCACTTTAAAAAACGTTACTACAATTGTACATGAAGTTTTTAATGAGAGATGGGAAATTGCATTTGCTGTAAGTGATGGTACCTTCAATCAAGTTAGCTTTGTCAATTCTATTGCAACAACAGCTGGAGGTACACATGTAAAATATGTTTCTGATCAAATTATCAATAAATTAGTTGACACCTTGTCGAAGAAGGAAAAAGGAAAGAAGAAACTTATGATCAAACCTCAAGAAGTCAGAGACAATATGTTTTTGTTCATCAATTGTCTTATCGAAAACCCTGCATTCACATCACAAACAAAGGAACAATTGACCACTAAAACTTCCCAGTTTGGTGGCAAAGAAAAGTTTGTGGCAAATGAAAACTTGATTAATCGTATTTTGAAAACAAGTATTGTTGATAAAATTAGAGCAATTGCTAGTGCCAATGAAGACAAAGCCCTTCAAAAGGCAGATGGTAGTAGAAAGCTGCGTATCAAGGGACAAGTCAGTTTGGTTGATGCCAATAAAGCAGGTACAAAACTTGGTCACAACTGTACATTGATTCTCACCGAAGGTCTTTCTGCGTTGAATTTAGCTGTTGCTGGTCTCTCGGTTGTTGGTAGAGATTATTATGGATGTTTCCCATTACGTGGTAAGTTATTGAATGTTAGAGAAGCATCAGCCGATCAAATTGCAAAAAATGCAGAAATCAATGCCTTGAAGCAAATCATTGGTTTGCAACATAAGAAACATTATACCGCAGAGAATATTAAACAGTTAAGATATGGACATATTATGATTATGACAGATCAAGATCAAGATGGTTCGCATATTAAAGGTTTAATTATCAATTTCTTGGAAACATCATTCCCTGGATTGTTGGAGATTCCCGGGTTCTTATTAGAATTCATTACCCCGATTGTTAAAGTCACCGTGAAAAGTCGAGGTTCAGGTAACAATCGAGTTATCCCATTCTACACCATGCCAGAGTTTGAAGCATGGAGAGATGGTGAAGGTGCTGAATGTCGTTGGACTCAAAAGTATTATAAAGGTTTGGGTACTTCCACTCCAATGGAAGCCCGTGAATATTTTACAGCTTTAGATCGTCACTTGAAAAGATTTCATGCTTTACAAGGTCAAGATGTAAGTTTTATTGATTTGGCATTCTCAAAGAAGAAAGCAGATGAGAGAAAAGAATGGTTGCAAGGATTCATTCCCGGAACTCATCTTGACCCAGAAATCACTGAAATCCCAATTTCTGATTTCATCAATAAAGAGTTGATTTTATTCTCCATGTCCGATAACATTAGATCTATACCTTCAGTGCTTGATGGGTTGAAACCAGGTCAAAGAAAAGTATTGTTTGGTTGTATCAAGAAGAAATTGAAGAGTGAAATCAAAGTTGCCCAATTGGCTGGTTATGTGAGTGAAAACACTGGTTACCATCATGGGGAACAATCATTAGTGCAAACAATTATCGGGTTAGCACAAAATTTTGTTGGATCAAACAATATTAATATCTTGAAACCAAATGGTTCTTTTGGTAGTAGAGCTGCAGGTGGTAAAGATTTCTCCGCTGCGAGATATATTTTCACTGAGTTGACAGAAATTACTAGAAAAATATTCAATCCATTAGATGATCCTTTATATCAATACGTTCAAGATGATGAACAAACAGTTGAACCAGAATGGTATTTACCAGTTTTACCCATGATTTTGGTCAATGGTGCAGAAGGTATTGGTACTGGTTGGTCTACTAATATCCCATCTTATAACCCAAAGGATCTTGTTGACAATATTCGAAGATTAATGAAAGGAGAAGAATTAGAAGAAATGACACCATGGTATAAAGGTTGGGAAGGTGATATTGAACCTATTGGTCCACAAAAGTACAAATTAATGGGTCGTATTGAACAAACTGATTCTAATGAATTGAATATTACTGAACTTCCTGTCAAAGTATGGACCAATAATTTCAAAGAGTTCTTGTTGGCTGGTTTCGGAACTGAAAAAACCCCAGCGTGGATCAAAGATATGGAAGAACATCATACCACTAGCATTAAATTTATCGTTAAATTGACTGATGCCGAAATGCAAAAATCTTTGAAGATGGGATTATTGGAAAGATTTAAATTGATTTCATCATTGAGTTTGGCAAATATGGTTGCGTTTGATTCAATGGGAAGAATAAAGAAATACAATAATGTACTTGAAATTTTGAAAGAGTTTTATTATATTAGATTAGAATATTACGAAAAGAGGAAATCATATATGGTTGACAAGTTACAAAATGAATTGATTACACTTTCTGAAAAGGCAAGATTTGTCAAGCTCATCATTGATAAAAAACTTTCCATTTCGAACAAGAAGAGAAAAGATATCATAAATGAATTGATTAAAAATAATTTTAAAAAGATTAAACCTAATGGTGAACTAGGAGAACAAGCGGGAAATAATGCAGATGGTGATGATGATGATAGTGATGAAAATTCATCTGGTGTTGGTTTCAATTATTTATTGTCCATGAGTCTTTGGTCGTTAACTAGAGAACATTTTGAAAGATTATTGCAACAAAGGGATCAAAAAGAGGAAGAACTCAATGTGTTATTAGGTAAAACGGCAATTAATCTTTGGGATACCGATCTTGACGAATTCTTGACTTGTTATGATGCATTTTTGAAGAGAGATGAAGAAGAAAGGGAATCTTTGTCAAGTAGTGGTAAGAAGAAGCCAACCAAGAGAAGAGCAAGAAATGCACCAGGAGCAGCTGCTACAAAAGAACAACCACCAGCAAAAAAACTCAAAAGTGAGCCAAAGGAGTCGAAAAAATCAAAAGAAGTATCACCAACTGTTAAGACAGAAAGTGGACTTATTAGTGTTAAGAAGGAAACTACTCCTGAAAAGCCAAAGAAGAATGATATTTTGTCATTCTTCAAAACCAACACTGAAGAGAAAAGTGGCGGTTCGGAGGATAATCCAATCAGTCTATTCCTGTCAGATGATGAATTGTAGAATTAAGTAGATAGAACACGTACACGTATATATATCCATTCCAGTATATCTGTTGTGCGAGGCTCTCGAATATTAAATCTAATTATGATAATAAATTTAATTGAATAGATAGTTTGAAAGAATAAATATGTATGTAAACAAAAGAACTAAAAAAAGGGGATTAACTATTAATCACAGTCTATTTCAAATCAGGAATACCATCACTTGAAGCTATCACAGTTAAAGTACCCATGTTATTACCATCGCCACCACTATTTTGCTTTTGATTACTTAATTGACTTCTTAATTTTTCCAAATTAACCCCTTGTTTTCTTTCAAATTCATCTCTAGCAGATTGGTCAGCAGATCCAACAGTTTCCAAAACAAGTTCATTAATTTCTTCAACTTCATCTTGTACTTGAGGTATAGCCAAATTTAAAATCACTCCAATGAAACCAGTAAGGGCAAATCCAGATTCCATAACCAAAATAATAGCAGTGAAAAATCCTTTTAAGGATCTATTACCACCATCATAAGTGAACACATTATCAAACCAATTTGAAACCAAAGTGGCTCCTAAACCTGGTAAAAGTGAAGCAGTTAATACGAATCTATCTCTACGAGTAAATTCAGTTGTGGAAATAATCTTAATCCCACTAACTGCCACCAGGGCAAAAAGAAAACTTGTCATACCACCAAGAACAGGTTTTGGAATCGAAGTAATGGCTCCGGCAAATTTAGCGAAAATCCCCATTACAACCATGAAGAATGAACACCAATATCCGACTTTTCTATTGGCACATTTTGTAATTGAAATGACTCCGTTATTTTGAGCAAAAACCGACATAGGGGTTATGGTCATTAACGTAGAAAGAACTCCTCCTAACCCATCGGCTAAAATGCCACCTTGAATTCTTGATTCGTACATTTCTCCACTAACTGGTAATCGAGAAACATCACTGGTGGCAGTCACATCACCAATACATTCCATCATAAGTACGATATACACGGCTAGGAATGGCAAAATGATAGGACCATAAACTTCGAGTTTAAAAGTATGAACCCAGATGAAACTTGCCACTGGAGCAGCATCAACATTGGAAGAACTGAAATATCCAGCAGCTGCAGCAACAATACATCCAATTAATAATCCAAATATCACGGCACAACTTTTAATAATTGGAGCACCAAATCTTTCCGCTAAAATGATACTAACAAATACCAAAAACCCCAAACCGATAAATTTAGCATCACCCCATTTCTCAGTAAAATTCCCATAGGTACATGTAGATCCAATACAACCTGATCCACCTACCCAATCATTAAACCCACTTTCAACCAAATGAATACCAATTAATAACACTACGGGACCAGTAACTAAAGGTGGGAAGATCTTTTGTAAAATTTTTGGATTCATAAATGATAATAAAATTTCCAATAATGCACATACACATCCACTAGCTAATATTTTACCATATCCATCAGGACATGGTAATTTGGTACCATCAGCAGCAATAGGACATGTTCCATCTTGATACATTATGGGTAATGATTTTGTAACAATCGTAATGGTAGCAAATGATGTCCCTACAACGGATAATAAACCTGTACCCAAATAATATGAAGTTTTAGGAATATGAAATCTTGAAATTTGGATCAAGGATAAAAGACCACTTACAATCAAAGAAGTACTGATTAAATATTGTTGTGCTTCCACGGATAAATTTGCCGCCGAAGCAATCATTATAGGAACAGTAACTACACCAGCTAACATTGCCAATGAATGTTGGAACCCCAATATGGCACCTAATAAAATTGGCATTTCTGAATCTAATCCAAAAAATGGTTGTGTTTTGGGTTCTTTTGTTAAAAAAGGAATGTCGGGAGTGAATAAATATTTGTAATCGTAATCACCGATAAGACCATCTTTGGTGGTCCATTTACGTATCAACCTCTTGGTTGTTGATTGAATATCTATCTTCATTGATGAGGAGGGAAAGTAAGCAACGAAAACAAAAGATGTTGAAAACAAACAAAGAAACACCTGAAATATTTGATGGATTTCACAAGTGATGAGGTTATAAACTAGTCTTTATATCCCTCCACTGATGAAGGGGGATTTGATCAAATTAAAAATACTACTTATAGCAAAGGTATTTTCAGAAGATAAGTCAAAGATGCTTTTTTTTTTGGTTAGATTTCCTGTATATAAGACCGCAAAAAGAAAATTTTAGATCGCTTATCTATAATTTTTTTCTAAGCAAATTGAAATATGCACAGAGCAAGTAAATGGGGTGCAGCCCGAAACTGAAGGGCAAAAAGAGATTTCCCCAGTATGACTCAAATCTGGGAGGGTAGTGTTTAGATCACTTGAAAAAAAAAAAAGAAGGGCGATTCATGTTTTACGGTATAGAAGGCTTGTAATTCTTGTTTGTGTTGAACGATGTAACTGTCAACTCTTCATTCCTTCCCCTTCCCCTCCACCTTTGATTATAAGTGAGTTATAACTAGAGCGTTTTGCTGTGATATCGTCTTATCTTAAAGTCTTTTAATTGGTTTGTGCGGAACTTAGCGAAAAAAACTTTGATAAAAAAAAAAAATGAATAACGGAGAAGCGCGAAATTGCTCCTCGACGGAAGATACCGAGAAAAAAAAAAGATTCAGATCTTTGGACGTGCACGACCCTGCAACACTGTGAAATATAAAAAAAAAACCCCGATATCTTAACAGGACTGTCCCTGTCTCTTGATCTTTTTGCATTTATTTAAATTGCTCTAATCTAACCTTTTTTTTTACTTGGTATTTTCAGATAAGAAGAAAAACCGCCTTTGATTTATATATCTTGAAGACTTGCAAGTTGCTGATGTTATGTCATTGTGGCGGAGGCTTTTGTTATGTGGGGGAATAATCTTAAGACGGGATTCAACTCATGATGGTTGTAAAATATGTGAATTATAATACATACAAGTTAGTAATATGCGTGGTGTTTGAGAAGCAGCCATGTGAGAGGGATCAAACAATAGAACGAAATTCGTAATTCCGTACTCACGTGACATCTGCAGAACAATAACATCATGAAACTGAAAGGTTGATTGACAAAGCCCCTGCACTGCTAAGAAAAAAAAATAGAAACATTGTTGATGATTTGATGTTAGTTGTAAAAATAGAAACCAAGGTAAAAGTTCATCGTTATACTAGTGGGGGGAAGGGATTTACGATCATTTAATAATGTAGAAAACTTTTATGTAAGAATTTTTACAAAAAAATAATAATAACAATAGAACATGCGCTTAAAAATTGTGTGTGAGTGTGTGTGTGTATGTGGGAGAAGCGCATTGAACTAAGCGGGTTTTAGTAAACTTATTCTATTTTTACATTATTTGTGAAGAGGCATCGGTAATTGATATTGTGTTAAGCTGGAATTTTTGTTTCGGTGATCTAACAGCAATTTCCAAAGCTCAAACCATCGGTACCGAAAATAATAATAAAAAAAAAATTACTACATAGTACTCGCTTGCTTCATGTTCATCCCCCTTTTTTTGGTTTCTCCTTTCAACAAGAACAGCTGAGTACGGTTATACATGAACTAAACTATTTTCAAAATAATACGTGGCATTGTGCGTTTTTAGAAAAATAGACGTCTAAATTGTGCTTCCCTTTATTTCATTATTTCATTTTCTTGGTTTTTTTTTCTTGTCGTTCTTATGATCACACGAGTTTTAATAAATTTCACTTGAGCTCTTTCCTTACTAAATTTGGAATAAGCGTACTTACATACCCTTTAGTAATCGGCCAAGAGTTTTCGTGGTTTGTTGAAGCATATGTGGTCAAATAATTACAAACTGCACTTGGAGAGAATAACTTGTAACACTCAAAGGAAATAGCAGAGGAGGGGAAATAGAGAGGAGAAGAAAGGAGAGGAAGGGGAAGAAGTTAAAAAAAAAAAAAACACCAACAACACCAACAACACCAACAATAGGTACAGTACAATATTGTTGGATTGTTCATTATAATCTTGGAATTGTAGCGCACACGACACAGAAATGAACTTGTGACCTTTAAGTGTTATTGTTGCTCGATTGTCATCAACCGTATTCGGTGATTCAATTGGCAATCGACAGAACTCCATTAGAAACGCCACCATTTCGTAACCTTTTAACAAAAACCGCTAATTTACTGAATGGGCTTAGTTGCTTTGCGCTTAGATGTGTCTGTTGGAATTGTTAAGGAGTTGGATGGAATGTTGTGCGAACATGGAGTTAGATGTTTGTGCCTTCGGTGTTGTTTGCTTGTTAACCGTGAATATGTCCGAGATCTTCACGATAATAAAAAAAAATTTGTCAGAATTTCCCCTTTTGGAGAATGTGACACAAAATGTGACATCTAAAAAATTTCTTTTTTTTATTTTTTTTTTTATTTTTTTGTTCTTTTCTTCGATCTGTAGCAGTTGGGGGGGCTAAACGACTATTCCAAGAAATTACACCATACCACAACGAAGAGCAAGGAACACAACAACAACATGAAGAAGAAGAGAAAGAACTACAAGAAGAAGAAAAAGCAGAAGAAGCAAAAAATAACGATGACGAAATTGAAGAAAAAGAAACAGCGCCGCCTTATGATGGGTTCTAATGATAAACAGATGTGGATATATCATACAAGAAAAAAAGAAAAAGAATCACGTTAACTGTTGCTTCATTTCTCTGAAGCAATCATCTGTGCCATTCCAACTCTAGAGGTGTACAATCTCTTAAATTGGTGATGAAGAGAGCCACTGAACACCCCCCATTCTGTTAGAGTTGCCCTGTACTCTGTTGAATCATATTGAACACCTCATACGGATTGCAATATGATGGTTATCGCATGTTCTAACCGCACAAAACGAATAACTTCTTGCGAGTCTTACCTCCAGCCATTGGTCTCTACTTCACTGTCGCTCAATTCACACCCAGTAATTATTTACAATAATAATTCAACTAGAGATTTAATGCGCCGAACGGAAGCTCAACGATGGTATTAATAATAATATTATGGCCCTATTCCGCCCCCATGGTGACGTTCTTCTTTCGCATCTTTGTACCAGAGTTTCATTTTGAATTTTCTTTTTGAACAAAAAAAATTTTTGTATGTAACCTGTATGACATGCTAACCGTCACCATTGGCCAGGAATATTTTCTATTTCCTGTTGCATAATTTAGAATCACAAAAAATGCTATTGTAACTTACTGACTCTCCCTCTGTGTGAATTCTGTCTTTGTGGTGAATAGATAAAGAAATTTTTTTATTGTATTGTATTGTTGCTGGGTATAAATAGAACCATACTTCCTCATGCCTCCCCACATCGCTGGTGCGCCCCATTCTCATTTTTCATCACCAACTCCAATTCCAATTACCACTCCACATCCACCGCCACCTTTTTATTCATTCAATATCTTATCACTTTGGAATAATTGTTTGTTTTTCCCCCCAGCCACTTTCGTTACTATAAACTCAACAGAAATCCACCGCTTTCCTAACCGCACACGCACGGAAATCAGAACAATCCGCTCAAGATCCAGCGGCACGACAACAATTGAAAAGTTAAAATTACCAACGAGTTTCCCTAATTTAATTTCATATTTCCAGTCACACGACTAGTAATTTCATCTACAACCAATAGCATTTACTTGGGTTTCACCAACCTCATCTTTTTTTTTTTGCATATTTTACTCCTAGCATATTATCATAGTCATGGCATCTATACCACAAGTTCTAATAAGAATACTAAACTTGCTCTTCCTGGGAAGAAGGAAGAATCTACAGTTGTTCATCTTGTCCACATTGATATTTTTTACTACCGTAACGGTATTGTCAACAACTTCCAAACAGTACAATTATTTTGATGACTTGATATTGAAAGTGTACGACTATAACTACTTGAACGATCATAAATTAAGCTATCTACAAAAAAATGATCCGGAAAAATACCTTAACATAAATGTCAATAAACTCATACAGGAAAAGAAGACGCACGATCTCGAAAATAAATTCTGGATGTTGGACACAACCATTAAAGATGCCGATACCACCATCTATCTTCCGGAGCATTATGTAGTTTTCCAATACGTGGATAGTGAAAAGACCAAAAAGGAAATTGAAAAACCTATTGTCAGTTCATTTGATCCAAGATTTACCTTGGGAATGTATTACGCATACATGAATGATCAAATGACTAAAAACCCTAACAAAGACGTCGAGATCCCATTCAATTGGTATGATTGGGTCGATATGGGAGTCTTGGAGAAATATTTGGTTGCTGCTAACAAAGATAAACCTTCTTGTGACACTTGGAATGCCAGAGAAGATGCCGTAGAAATTTTGAGTAAGAAGAAGAAGGTTGAAAAACTTGCATCTCTTTGGGAAGAAGACAAGAAAAAGGCCGAAGAAGAAAGGAAAAAGGCTGAAGAAAATGCCAAAAAGAAAGCGGAAGAGGATAGAAAGAAGGTAGAAGAGCAGAAGAAGCAAGCAGAAGAAGAAGCAGAGAAGCAAGCTGAAGAGAAGAAAAAGGCTGAAGAAGAAGATAAGAAAAAGGCTGAAGAAGATGCTAAAAAAGCTGAAGAAGATAAGAAAATGCAAGAAGAAGAAAAGAAAAAGCAAGAACAAGAAGAAGAGGCCAAGAAGGTTGAAGAGGAAAAGAAGAAACAAGATGACCTTAAACAAGCTGAAGAGGAAAAGAAGAAACAAGAAGATCTCAAACAAGCTGAAGAAGAAAAGACGAAGCAACAAGATGAAGAAGCCAATAAACCCCAAGATCAGCAAGCCAATAAGGAACCGGAAGCTGAAAAAATTGTCAAAAGAGATGCCATTGCAATGGCCGAATCAGATGATGACGAAGCAGCAGCAGCAGCAAAACCAAAACCAAAGAAAATTGACATGGCTAAAGTTTTTGAAGATGCCTATGATAAATTGCCCGAAGAAGAACAGAAGAAGGTTAAGGAAGATATTGAAAACAACGTAAATAGAATACCTTTACCTAAAAATTGGTGTATTCCTGACTCAGAATTGTCTATTGACCATGATGACAAACACATTGTCCATCCAGGTTTCAATGTCTTTAAGAATCCAGGCAGAACAACTGAGAAAAAAGCCATTGTTGCTGGTAAATCTTTTCTTTATTCCTTTGCTGCTCCTCCTTCTCTGATCTTGTTCTTAACTGCTGAAGGTTCTTATCAAGTAAATGTCAAACATGCTCCTCCACTTTTGAACAATGGAATCCCGGAAGACTATGTTTCCAAAAAACAAGATCTTTCCGTCAATGTACTTGAAGAATTCCGTGAATTGAAGAAGAATCACAAACCTGATACAGCCAATGTTATTGACGACTATTTGTGGCATATTCCAAAAAGTAGCTTCAGATTCAATGGAGACGAAATGATTATGAAGTACGAAAACAAATTTAAAACCACAGGATCATTAACACGTAAAGAATTGAAATATTTACAAAGTTTGAAATATTCCGCTGATCAAGTTGCTCATAATGGACCACCAAAATATTTTACAGAATCTAGATTGATTGGTACTATACTTGGTGATCATTATGATTGGAGATTTTTCAATGGGGTTATGGCTGGTAAAATTGAACAATCATTAACATTACATCGGTTGATTCGTACTTGGTTGTCGTTCACCAGAAAGACCGGTATCACTACTTGGATTGCCCACGGTTCCTTGTTGTCATGGTTTTGGAATGGTGTCGCATTCCCATGGGATAATGATATCGATGTTCAAGTACCAATCATGGATTTACACAGATTATCTTTGGAATATAACCAAACCTTGATTGTTGAAGATCCCGAAGATGGCTTTGGAAGATATTTTTTGGATTGTGGAAGTTTCATCACTTTGAGAGAAAAAGGTAATGGGAATAACAACATCGATGCTAGATTCATTGACGTTGATACAGGTTTATACATCGATATTACTGGGTTAGCATTGTCCAGTGCTAAAACCCCAGATAGTTTCCAAAAAGAATTACCTAAAACCTTCACTAAGGATATAAAGGATGAAAAGGAAGAAAAAGACGAGAAATACTATAGAAAAGCCAACGAACAATTGGAAATTTACAATTGTCGTAACAATCATTTCAGTTCCTATGAAGATTTATCGCCATTGGTTAAATCCACAGTTGAAGGAGAAATTGGATATATTCCATCTAGATACAGTTCACTTTTAGACAAAGAATATCCTGATGGTTTAACTGCACGTGTATTTAGTGGACATATTTTTGTTCCAAAGATTAGATTATGGATAAAAGAACAAGAATTATACTATTTCTTCCATAACAAAACCAGATGGAGACAATATCATTCTTTCAATACCGAATTGGGTGAAAATCCAGAAACTGAATTAACAGATTATTCATACGAATTGAGTGAGGAAGAATATGAAAGTTTACAATATACCCATGACAATCCATATAAGAAGATTGAAAGACCAATTACTTTAACTGCACAAGAAAGAAGAAGAATTAACGAAATGAGTGAAGTTGATTTATTAGATTTTTTGATGAATGATGATATTCTTATAAATTATTACAATACAAGAAAGTTCACTAGTTTCCATGAACAAGAAATTATGCAATTGTCATTTGGTAAATCAACGGCTAAATTAATGTCCAATTCCATTGATTTCCCTCCTTTACAATTCGAACCATACCTTTACCGTTTGCATATAGAATAAAGAATTTTTGATCCTTTTTATTTTTATTTTTCTTTTTTTACATTGTACATCTTGCATTTTTACATATTTATCTATTTGTATATTATTTATATATATATTCATTCCCATGTATAATATAAATATTAATTCCTATTTACACCGTTATATAAACACTTTTTCTTTGCTACCAAGTGAATATTATCTTTCTTGTAATTGGCAAGCAATAGGTTTTGCTTCATGCTATATAATAGTGCCGACTGGGCGACAATTTATTTTAGGCTAATGATGCTTCCTCCAGTAACATTACTTGTTGATTGTAATTATCTCTATAACACAGAACTATACTTTTCTAATATCCAGCTCCAATTTATTTTTGAAAACCTCTTGTCTAATGATAATTGGATAATTATTTGGATACATGGGTTTATCAATATGAGATTTTTCACTAGAATATGTTAAACACCTGTATCTATCGTGAAACGTATTCAGCAATACATGGTTTCAAAGAATGAAAGTGTTGAACGTGACAAACAGGAATATGCAAAATGATACGGCTGATTATGAATTTTGTATCACTTGCAGGTGGTGATAAAATCGACAAAGTGGGTGATTATTTCACACTCTTAACAAGAAAGACTCAGCTAATACACTGAACGAATGCATTACCGTGGCTCACTTAATGGATACTCGGTTAATCCAATGGCTTAGTTTATTGTTTAAAGAGGTGAAAAAGGGGGAGGGGGTGAATGGAGGAAAATTACTCCAATCAAATATATCGCATTGTGGATTTTATTGAACTCCGATGCGATGTGGGATCTATAACCGCATTAGGTACAATGGATGCGCATGTCACGTGTAATCAACAACTTTGCATTATTTTTTTTTTTTTTAATAGCCGCGGTTTCTATTACACCCAAAAAAATTCGTTGAATCTCCTGTTCCCCATACATCAACCCACAAAAATAGCAATATATCAGATCCAATATATTTATTTTTTTTAATTCCCCCAATTTTTTTTTTTTTTTCAAAAAAACCTTACACTCTTTCTTCTTCTTCTTCTCCTTCTTAATTATTTATTTATTCGTTCATTACTAAAAGAAGAAGATGAGTATATCAGGAATATCAACTTTGTCAACTCCGTTGAAACGAGTATCGTTAAATGGATCAGATGAAATCAAAATCATACCGATTAATTTAATCTTGAAATTACAATCCATATTGAAAAAATCAGTATTTAGTAGGAAATTTTATCAAGAAATCAATGATAAAGTGTTGAATAAATCATCCACCGTTGATATGAATTTATATTTCCTTTGTTATTTTTCATTATTGGTTTCGTCAATCTTGAATAACAAGTATAAAATCTTGTTCTTTTTGAAAAATCAATGGTATAAATTCATTCAAATTGTCAAATATTCCACCGGATACCAACCATCTCCAAGCAGTGTTGATGAAAAGAAGTACAAGAGTCAATCAGGAAGAGCTTTTGATAAAATTTTCAATATGGAAAAACCAGTATACACCGAAGGAAAACCATCACAATTAGGATACAATTTAAAGAAAATCAATAGTTATTTGGCAGATATCAGAATATTCAATAGATTAACCGATTCCATAAAATACATGCCATGGATAATCGATGAATATCATGCATTCACAAGTACTACTCCAACAGCGGTGCCACGAGTTGATAGATTTGTTAATTTATTACAATCATTGAATTGTTTAGTGTTGGAATTGTTGGAAAATGCAGGCTGGTTAACTGATCATGATTTTGTTTCAACAGGTGATAATCCATGGTGGAGTTTTGAAACTTATATTTGGTGTTGTAGAATTTGGGGGGTTTATTTGGTGATTGAAATTGTGGAATTGATTAGAAGAACCCCAATTCTGAAATGGAATGATAAATCTTGGAAAATTAACTTATTTAAGAATGTTATTCAAATCCCATTGGTGTTACATTGGTCTTTAAGAGAAGGTTGTTTATCTCCATTCTGGGTTGGGGTTTGTGGACTGGGTGCTAGTTGGTGGAATTTTAAAGATATGTGGTCATCAATAGATTTATCTTAAACGCAGACTGAGAATAATCGTTTTGTTTAAGTTATTTAATTCTTAATTTATTTATTTTAGATATACAGTATACAGTTATTATTCAACATTAATTATTGTACTAACCCTTGTTTGTTTCTTTGTTCTTTTAATCAAATCCTGAATTTCTATCCGCTTTGGCGGCTTTCTTTTCTAAAGTATCCCAATCGTCACCTTCACTTTCAGAACCCACGTCATCATCAGAACCATCGTCCGAGCCAGAATAATCATCACTTTCGTCACTAGCATAATCATCACTAGCTTCATCTTCATCTTGTGGATCGTCATCACTGACTTCAAACTCACTTTCTTGCTCACTTTCTTCCAGCGCATCGCTATCTCCAGCTCCAGTTAAGAACGACCAACCTCCATCTACAAAGAATTGATATGGATCAGCTAGCACAGTCTTCATAATTTGTACCCAGTTCAAATTCATTTGTCCTTCACTAAATGGAATATCCACATCAGTTAACCAAGATTTAACATCTTCTAATAATTCGACTGGAATAGTGTTTATATGAACCACTGGTTTATTGAAATCTTTAAAAACAAACACCAAATCAAAATTCTTCAACCCGAATTGAACTCTTTCCAAATGAGCAATTTCAATTTCTTCCAATGTAACTACCAAATATGGAGGATCAATTAATTGCACAAGACAATCTCTAGTAGGTACACACAATACCGATGATCTAAATGGTACCCCTTGAAATCCTAAATCTCTAAATGGGATATCTAAATCAACCATTCCATGAGAAGATTCAGCAATCAACTCAGCAAATGTTTTAAATTCTTTATCCAACAATGCTTTTCTTCTTCTTTCTTCTTGTTCTTGTTGCAATTCATCGTCATCTCCATATCTATACTTTCTTTTACGACCTCCAGTTTCATCGAAAGCCATATCACTAGCTTCACGGTAAAATTGCACATCAAATGTTTTTCTTTTACCAATCATAATTGGATTCTTTAAATGACAATGTATCAAAACAATCAATTCATCTTTGGAAGGTTGGAAAAACAAATGTTTAATATTGGAAAATAACACATCAACTCTTTGGTCTTGCTTGAAACTAGATTGGTATCTTAAACCATTTTCATGAATCTGTAATACACCACCTAATTTCTTGGTTTCCGGAGTTGGTCTAATAAATACATTATCCAATCTCTTAACTCTTGAACCTTTCAATTCAATCAAACTAGCTTGGGTAACAACATCCGCCATTTGCTTCTTTTCTTGTTCACGTTTAACAGAATCTTTCTTCAAATCTTGAATGGCCTTGTAAACATCAACCATCCGTTGACGATCTCGAGATCTAATGGTAATAGATCTCAAAAATGTGTTATCAGGAGAATCTTCATAAGGCAATTCTTGCTTTTTGGTGACATTACCACCAGCCCCTGGAGAGTTGAAATTCAATCGAAGATATGTGAAATCTCCTTCTTCGTTTTGAGATCCACTCTTGTAAGAATTGATATGGAATGGAACTGGTCTACCAGAGATCGGTAAAATGATGGTCTGATTCTTATAATCAATATGAATTTTCAAATCAGAAACACTATTTGGGATCTGTGATTCACGGACATACGATTCATATTTCTTGAAGACTGGCTTATATTCATTGGCATCGGTGGCATCAGCTTTGGAAAATCTTGCCAAACCTTCTTCCAATCTTTTTTCATGTAATTTACTTTGAATTTCTTGTCTCACTTTTTCAGAATTGTTATCATCAGCATTAACATTTTCATGTCTTAATTTGGATTTAAGAATCTTATTGTTTTCTTGAGGTTCAATTTTAGGTTGCTTTGCTTTGCTTTTTTCATCATCATTGAAATAAAATGCAACTGATGATTTAGTTTTATCATATTTGGTTAACAAAATTGGAGCATCGTCAGTGACTTTAAACGTATCAGTCAATAATAATCCATATTTCTTCTTTTTCTCATCCTGTAAATTGTTGAACCCGATAGTCAAAGAAATAATTTGTCCATTGGATAACTTTCTATCGTTTTTGGCATTCAAAATAAAGGTAGAATCTCTAAATTCAATACCCATTAACCAACCACAGTTCTTAGTGAAGTAATTTGCTAATTCTGGTTTTTCCTTATTAATAAAATCAAGTGCACCTTGATAGACCTTGTTGGCAGCAACACCATCTTTTAGCAAATTACCGGTAATATGGTCTTGTAATTTAATCAAGAAATCGTAGTTTTCTTCCATTTGTTTTGTTGGATCAATTAAAAAGGTTCTGGCTACGTTGGAACAATAAGCTTTATATCTCAACCCAATGGAAGCAAGAATAACACCCTCACCGACCAATCTGTTATCATTTGATAAAGCACTTGGTCTCAAATCGTATTCACCACCACTTTGAATAATTGGGGAATAACAATATTCAAGGAATTCGGCGTTAAAGTCTTTGATTGATTGTAATAATTCCTTACCCAATTTAGATTTCAAATACCACTTATTGCCTTCAATCTTATCTTCAATTTGATCAGTCAATTGACTGTTGGTGATTTTTTTATCTTCTTCAACAATCGTCATCATATCATTGACGAAACTATCCATCATGACCACACTGGAATTGGATGCAATCTTGGTATTATTAAATTCTTCTGAATCTTTAACTTCCAAAGATTTCGAAACAGTTAAAGTAGCATCAATTGGTTTTAAATCGGATTTACCAATTTCTTCATTCCATTCTTCAACAACTTTGCCCTCATATTTATCTTTCAAAACACTACCATATTCATTACCAACTTTTTTCATTTCTTCAATTAATTTGATAAACAATTGTTTATTATGAGCAGCATCTTTAGTTCTTGTCCAAATTTCAACCGTGTCTGGTTTGTTAGTCAAATGTTTCAAATACTTGGCTTTACCTTCAGAAGTAATGAAAATACAATTATCTTTGGTCACATAAATGGCGGTATGGATGAATTCATAACCTAATAACCAAGTTTGTAAAACTGTCGACTTTTTATAAGTATTATCATCATTACGTTGACCAGTAATGACTAAAGCTTGGGAAATTCCATCATCAGCAAGATTCTTTTGCAATACTGACAATCTCTTGTAGAATGTTGGAGCATCAATATTAACATCAGCCATGATTGATAGGTATATCTAGACGTGCTAAGACCTGGTTTGGTGTCGTTGCCGTTGGTTCGAGTTGCAAGATTTGCTTTACTTGGAATTTTTTTTTTCTTTCGTTCACCAGAATCCTCGCCAGGAGAAGAGACGTGTAATGTCGTACAAGGGTAATGTCGTATACACGTGATTTAAAATTTTGTGCGGACATTTTTCTGTAGCGCGTCCGCGTATCCCAGACGTGTATTTTCATTGAATCGGTCGTGATTTTTTTTTTTATATATATTCATTACAACCAACCATTTGATAGTCTTTAGCAATCCATAATGTTTCGACAAGTTAAGAGAAGAACTGCAGGGAGGAGAAATTTTGAAGATTTTGAAAGTGAAAATGACGACAACAATGTTATCAAATTTTCTGGTCCACCAACGTTATATTCATCAAGATTATCATTTTATGATTTACCACCAGCACAAGAAATCACGCTAGAACAATTTGAAACCTGGGCGATCGATAGGTTGAAGATTTTGATTGAGATTGAATCATGTTTAGCAAGATCTAAATCTTTGAAAGATATCGAAGTTGCTATAAAGCCATTATTGTTGAAATATTTACCTTTAAATGCCAATGGGAATGAACATATTGAAGAAGAGAGAATGAAAGATCATTACAGTCATTTTATTCTTCGATTGGTGTTTTGTAGATCTGAAGAATTAAGGAAAAACTTTATCAAAAATGAAACCATATTATTCAAGATTAGATATAATATGTTACAACCTAAAGACCAACAAGAGTTTATTGAATTAAATCAGTATAGGTTGCCTTGGAAATATATTACTAACGAAGAGAAGCAACAGTTTTTACCTCAGTTGATAAATTCAAGTGGAGCTTCAATAAAGACTCAATTATTATCTGAAGGAGTGACGAATTTAACCAACGACCAACTCAAGCAACACTTTATGATCAAAGAGAACTTCATTAAGTTGCCATTTGAAAAAGTTATTAATTTGGTTAGTTCAAGGTCGATATTTTTACATAAAGGTTATGGTTACTTACCAACAAGTTTACAATTAAATTTATTATCAATCGAATTTCAAGATTTTTTATCAAGTAATTTAATTAGAACTTTCCAAACCATTCCAAGATTAGAAGAAGATGATAGATTATTACCGTTATTAAACAATTTATCCCGTAACTTTGCAAATTTCCAATATGAATCAGAAGCTGATCCAGAATTAACCAGTGATATAAATGCTACTTCTGTATTAACTCCATCGATATCCAAGCACTTCCCACTTTGTGCCACAAATTTACAAAAAAATTTAGTTGTCAATTCACATTTGAAATATGGGGGCAGACAACAGTTGGGATTATTTTTGAAAGGAATTGGGTTGAACGTAGACGAAGCCATCAAATATTGGGGATATCAATTTACAAAAAGTGGTAAAATGAATTTAGAAAGTTTTAACAAAGAATACAAATACAATGTTCGTCATCAATATGGTTTAGAAGGGGCTAGAATTAATTATAAACCGTGGGATTGTTCTACAATATTATCGAAACCAAAGCCCAATGCGAATAATTTGGAATTTCATGGTTGTCCATATAGAGATTATTCTATTGATTCATTGATGAGTAATCTAAATGATATGGGAATTAAAGACCAACAAGATTTGAATGATATTATTGATGATGTTAACAAACATGATTATACAGTGGCTTGTACTAGAGTGTTCGAAATAACTCATCAAAAAGGGTTGCAGAATAAGGAGAGTATGCACATTAACCATCCAAATTTGTATTTTGATAGATCTAGGCAATTGGAAAGAAGTGAGAACAAAGATACCCCTACCCAAGTGAGCAAGTGAGGAACTAGGTATGTTGGTTAGATTTAGGTTTTGTATAATGGGTGCAAAGTAGATTAGAATAAATAATAGTAATAATAATAATACTCACTGGTTTTTGTGCGGTTATGTGGTTGTGGTGGAATACGTTAGGAGTGGATAATATATAGTAGAACACATATGCGAGGAATTGCCCCATTGGTAAATGTGAAACAGTAACATTCTCTACTAAAACACCACACACAAAAACACTCAAACATGTGCACACAACAGCTGCAGTTTGCACAATATGACCTAAAAACTATAAAACGCTTATGAAAAACAACAATAGGACGATAACATCATCATCTTTATCCGTGATGAACAATAGCACAAAATAAGTGATTCTAGATCATGTTTTATAACACGGGAACGGAAAAAATACACAATATTCAACAAATAATAAAAACCTGTTCCCCTTTTTAGGTACACAAAACCAGGGGTACGCAGAAAGAAATCAAAACCTAAATAAGAAAAAAAAAATATTCTTTTCAGGTACCAAAAACCGAAAGAAAATACACCGATTGGGAAGAAATATAAAAGACACGTTTCAAAAGTACATCCAAAGACACAAGAAAAATAAAAAGGTAAAAAAGAATTTACAAAAGATTGTCATTGTTACGAACGGGTAAATGATTCTTCACAAAAAAGAAATGAAAGAGTATAACTATCATTCCTGAATGTGTGAAGAATTAGAAAGTAGTATCGAGAATAACTCCAATGACACACCATCGCCAATGCAACATCGTGCTATACAAGACATATAGGTGGGTAGAGAGTGGAAGGAAAGTTTATTCCTGGAGTACCTTGATTTAAGTTATGCATTTAGTCTGAGTATTTTTGTTCCTGCCTGGTTGTAGTCCGCCCCCCACTAACACTAATTTAAAGATGTGAAGTAATGAAAATCTCCTGCATTGAGTATTTTATGTCGAACTGAGAAAAGATTTCAATATTGTTACCAATCTAACTTTTGGTAGCGGTGGAAGTAGTAGTACATGAGAGGGAGATTGTTAGTGTATGTAAAATGCTTTAAATTTGTATATGTTTTTCACGAGATCTTCTTAAATTAACAAAGTTATTCAACAGTCAAACAAAGCAAATTACCCCTCTTATTCTATTATATTTTACTATATTCTCTTCCCATGTGGAGGAGGAGTGATGGATGAGACAATGGTGTTCATTAAATAGAAGTACGAGTTGTAGCATGAAATTCATGATTTGACTGCGAAAAATATAACATTCCGCAATGAAACAAAATTAGTACATTTTCTTTTTGTTTTTTCTTTTTTAGATTTTAGTGTTTTTAGTTTGGTTAGGAATATGATTGATATACGTCTGAATCAAAAGAGGAAAATAAAAAGTAAAAATGGAAAAAGGCACCTATACAGTAACAATGGATGGTATATAACAACACTATCGTGCCTCGTTCGTTCTTTCCCTTTCGTTTCATGCATTGCGTTGCGTGTTGTCTGGTATTGTTGCAGTTAGCAGTTGTATGTGTGTGAGAGACATGTGGAATAGGGAGTTGTAGCTGCTTAGAGAGACAGACCGATAAAAAGAGACACGGATGCAGGTGCAGATAGAGACACAATCACTTGGTTTCCTATTGGTGGATGTTCTTGGTACTATCGCATGGTGTAGATATTCTTAAATCCAACATGCACTTCTTTTTTTTTGCTCGATTGTTCATGACGTGATTTGAAAGGAATGTCGAAGAGTGTTTAATTGATTTTGGGTATATAGTCTATACATTATTTGATTTTGTGATTTTGTGATTATGTATTAGTAGTAAATTTTACAAATAATTCATTCCATCTTTTTATGTTCATTTGGTGTTTCATTGTTTTATGCCATTTCGTGTGGGTTTAAGTTTGGCTTTAGTTTTGTCGAGTATATGTGGGAAATAAACCGTCCACTATATAAATCAAGCAGTTTGTCCTTACTCTTCACTTATATAATACATCTTTTTTATAAGGTCATACATTACACACAAAGAACAAGATAATTTTCCCAGGCTTTTTTTTTTGTTGCGTTGTTGATACATCAAAAGAAAATAAAAAATTTCTCAAATCCTATATAATTATTCACTCCTTTCTCATAAGTGTTCTTTCCCATCTACACTTATTTCAAACTTATATATCATTTGAGTTAATTCCCGCCACCAACACGCGTACCTATCAGCATACCTTTTTTGCAACAGTTATCACCAAACTACGACTAGATCGATTATCACACTTATTTTGTTACCCATACTATATTATACCACACAATACCAGATTATAATGATGAATATAGACCAACATCATCAACAACAAGCACAAGTCCAAGCACAAGCACAAGCACAAGCACAAGCACAAGCACAAGCACAAGCTCAAGCTCAAGCTCAAGCTCAAGCTCAAGCACAAGCTCAAGCTCAAGCCCAGGCACAGGCACAACAACAAGCAGCAGCAGCTGCCGCGGCAGCGGTCGCCGCGTCATCACAACGTCAAGTTTCATTTAATGTATCTGACCATTATCAAATATTAGAAATTGTTGGAGAAGGAGCTTACGGAATCGTTTGTTCGGCGATTCATAAACCATCAAATCAAAAAGTAGCCATTAAGAAAATCGAACCATTTGAAAGAAGTATGTTGTGTTTACGTACATTAAGAGAGTTGAAATTATTAAAGCATTTCAATCATGAAAATATCATCAGTATATTGGCCATCCAAAGACCATTAAATTACGAAACATTCAATGAGATCTATTTAATTCAAGAGTTGATGGAAACTGATTTACATAGAGTAATACGTACCCAAAATTTGACTGATGATCATATTCAATATTTTATTTACCAAACATTACGAGCATTGAAAGCTATGCATTCAGCAAACGTATTACATCGAGACTTGAAACCATCAAACTTATTATTGAACTCAAATTGTGATTTGAAGATTTGTGATTTTGGCTTAGCAAGGTCCATAGCTTCGCAGGAAGACAATTATGGGTTCATGACAGAATATGTGGCTACGAGATGGTATCGAGCTCCCGAAATCATGTTAACTTTCCAAGAATATACCACTGCAATTGATGTTTGGTCAGTTGGTTGTATATTAGCCGAGATGTTGAGTGGTAGACCATTATTCCCTGGCAGAGATTATCATAATCAATTATGGCTAATTATGGAAGTTTTGGGAACGCCAAATATGGAAGATTATTACAATATCAAAAGCAAACGAGCACGAGAATATATTAGATCGTTGCCATTCTGTAAAAAAATCCCATTCAGTGAATTGTTTAACAATAAACCAGGTATAAATCCATTGGCGTTGGATTTATTGGAAAAGTTATTGATCTTTAACCCTGCAAAGAGGATAACTGTTCAAGATGCTTTGAAGCATCCTTATTTACAATTGTATCATGATCCCAATGATGAGCCTATTAGTGATAAAATCCCGGAAGATTTTTTCGATTTTGACAAGAAGAAGGATCAATTAACCATTGAAGATTTGAAGAAAATGTTGTATGAAGAAATAATGAAACCTTTATAGAATTTATATCAAGATATATTATCAAAAAGTATATTAAGAGAGAAACTTGTATTTTGAAGTTACTATACTGACTCCACATTTTTTTTTTGCAGTTCTTGTGGTTGCAGCTAGTCGTACGTCGCAGTAGTAGCACACAAGTGGCTAATGCATAATGCCGAATTGGTGGTACGTGTTGTGATTTTGTGACACGCGAAAAAAACAATGGCCCAAAAAAAAAAGAGTAAAACGTACACATTTTAGTATCACCCGACCACCGGCAGTTAAACTCAAATTGAAAGGAGGTGGCAGTGTTAACAACCAATCAACAAATAATAAGTTAAATACATTATAAACACATGAAAAAAACAATCAAATAATACAAATCTCATCAAAAACCAAATTAAACCAAACCAAATCGAATTAATTATATCGAAATCTTTAAAATCCCTCTATTTCTTACTTTTTTCTACCAAAGAGTCCCTTCTTCTTCTTCTTTTTGTTGTTTCCTTGATCAGCTTGTAAACTACTGGCACTATAATTACCTGCTTGATACACAGGTTGGTTGTCGAAATTAATCACTGGTCTACTGTAAGAATTCCCGTAACCATTATTGCTAACTTGTTGTTGTTGACCTTGACCACTTAAATTGTAATATGGAAAATCTTCATGGAATCCCCAACCTAACCGATTACTTTCTAATTGATCACGGTAAGTCAAGTCACCAGTTATAGCATATTCAAACCCTCTAATAGTATCCATGGGACGTTCATTTCTATTTCTAGTAGGATTTGACATATCAGTTTGGACAATAGGTTGACCAAAAATATCTTTTAAATCATGAGAATCTTGGGATAAATATGAAGGTCTTCTACCATTTGGATCATTACCTGCACCATTATGGGCAGCTTGTTCAAAAGGCTGAGCTTCTTGAACTGCCGACAATATTGGATCATGAACGTTAGCTGAGTGCATTTTATAATGTTGTTCATCCTTTGCAGATATTTTGATTTGGATATCCTCCACTTTTTGTGGGGTTTTGTTCGAGGATTTAGATCTGAAAATAGCCATCTTGGGGATAATCTGTTGATGTGTTCGTTATAAGTAGTTGGTTGATATTAATCGCGAGTGGCAATATAGTGGATAATAATGGTGGGGTGTGGGATAGTGGTTGTGAAAAAAATGGCCGCTGGTAAAAAAAAAAATGGGAAAATTTGTTGGTACTTTTATATTGTGCGAGATTTTGTGTGAGATCAAAAGGGGAATAGGGAAAAATTTTCTATTATCCTGTACATAACCCGCAGAATACAATTTATTCTCTCCTTGTTTTACACAACTATTCTCAGTGCATTAAGTTATGTACGCAATGTATTTTTAGAATTCCTTGGAATAGCACCACTGGTTCCTACTATCTCCGTATGGCCAATAACCCATAACCAACGCTCTAACCAATTTAATAGCATCCCAGTTAACCTTTCAATAACAAATCAAGGAATCATCGCTAATACTTTTCCTGTGCTTCTTGTATACGTCCCCAGTCTTGTCTTAAATTGCATTGTATTGTACCTTATTACCTAACAGTGTTCACAATCTCCTTTTTTGTGCAAGTAAAAAAAACAAACAGGAAAATACAGCCTTCGCTCCTACCACCGCCAACCCATACCGGTATCAAAATTACCACGACGACGGCGACCCCCTCAATTATATATTCGCCAGCCATTTTTTCATTTTTGATAAATCTACTTAACAACCCCAGCAATCAATAAGTGAAACAAATCATAGTATAATTGCATATGATTCACACTCCCACTCTCTCGACACTGCACATCGTACAAACCCTTATACACACAACAAGGCTGAAACCCACCAGTACATAGATAACGGTAACCCGTTCTACGTCCATGATTTCTCTATTTCTGTGCGAGACTTTTTTTTTTGTGGGCTTGTTGGTTCGAGGCTATACAATTTTTCATTCAATTTTCATAGCCACTTTCTCATTAACAATAGCAATCGCAATCGCAATCGCAATAGCACTAGTAGCAACAGTAGCAACAGTAGTGAGAGGGGTAGATATATGATGTAATAACACTGGCCATATCATATTCTATTGACATGTGTCATTACTGAAGATCAAGAGTGCACTCGCGGAATCTTTTACTCATTCAGAGATAATATTGCGAACAACGGTAAACTGAAAAAAAAAAGTAATACTAAAAAAATCTTACAAACAATTTCCTCGCATATTTGTATATATATATAGCCCAACTATCCAGACAACCTAAACCATAATATGTCAGAATCAATAGCATCAACAACAAACACGAATGCAAACACAGTTGAGAAACCGATTGACCAAGAATCAACTACACCGGATAATCCGATCCAATTCATCTCATTAATTTCACGAACGGACAAACCATTATATATCCAAGCTTTTAATATTGATGATGTCTCTCCAACCTCAACGTCAACTAACAAGAATAATAACAGTCAGAATAATGCCAATGCTAATAAATTTCTTAAATTCAATTTCCTAAGTCATATGGCGTTGGATATATTTATAAGTCCCTCGTCATTATCATTACGTCAACAGCAACAACAACAACAACAAACCAAAGGTTCTGGATCTGGTGATATTAATATGATCTTACTATTTATTCAAGATCAAGTTATGATATATGGATATGAAACCAATAATGGCTTAAAAATCATCATTGGAATTGATCAAAATTATCAAATTGTACCTGAAAAATTAGAGAAGTTATTTTTAAATGTTCATAAATGTTATCTTAAAACAATTTTCAATCCATTAAATGGAATACTTCATGATAGTTATCCTGGAAGTAATGATGATGAAGAAATTCTATTACAATCCAGTACGTTTGATAAAAATATTAACCGTTTAGTGCAGTCGTTTATATAAATTACATTGATACTATGAAACATTCTATTTGAGTACAACATTTGCCCCACGCAATTGTAAATATTCCTGATCAACACCAGGGGGCAAGTTCTTAATCACTTCTTGATATATTTCCGAATTATAAAATCGAAGTTGATTCGATGGCGATTTATAATTCGTTGGTAATCCTGTTATATCGCAGTAATTTTTCCTTGGTAATAAACTTGGTGGAGCAGTGATTGATGTATATGTTGGAGTATCCACTTTTAAGTTTGTCTTCGATTGTAGATATTTGACTTCATCACTTATTAATTGTCGACTTGGTTTATATCTTCTATTACCAGCGGATTTTCTATGAGGATTTTGTTTGAATGAATGTGATTTGGTAGTGACTTCCAGTAATTCATGTAGTCTATCCATCAGCGTGGAATTAATTGGTGTTCCTGTCATCGAACGTGTTGGTGTGTTAGACATGTCTAGTTGTCGAGGGGTGGTGGGGATATGTGGTGTGGTATGGTAACTTGTGGTGGTTGTCATTTGTTTTTTTTTTCATGCCGTTTAATATATGGACATCACATTTTTTTGCCCTCACTTATGCCCCCGTCTATCTTACTCACTTTCCTCAAATATCGATAACCCACTTTTTTTTTTTTCTATCTACACTTGTATCACTCTCTCCACACAACACAACACAGCTCAACAATTAACTAGCCATGGGAGGAGCACTTGGACTTTACGCAATCGTAGCAGGTACTTTGATTACCGGAGCAGCTAATTCATTACTTACAAAATATCAAGATAACCAATGTGTAGAAAATTGTCTTGACCCCAATCCAAAGAACCATAAGAATTTCAATCAACCGGGTATTCAAACTATACAAATGTTCCTTGGTGAATTTGGAATGTATTTTGTATTTTTGGTATATAAATGGATTAATCAAAGAAAGCAATACATTCGATTATCACAAGGTGAAGGAACTGATGGTGATAATGAAGGTGCCGTTCAAGAAACTTCTATTTTTCAAAGTTTTAAATTGGCAATCCCTGCACTTTGCGACTTGAGTTGTACCACATTATTGAACGTTGGATTAATTTATACTCCTGTATCTATTTATCAAATGTCCAGAGGATCGGTAGTTTTATTTGTGGCAGTATTGTCAGTTTTGTTTCTTAAACGGAAAATTACCAAATTGGAATGGATATCATTATTTTTAGTAACCTTGGGTATTGGGATTGTTGGTATAAGTGGATCAAGAAATTCACAATCTTCAGAAGTATCCCCTGATACTGATGGCGGATCAGCAGCATTGGTTATATTTGGTATATTTTTGATTGTATGTGCTACATTATTACAAGGGTTTCAATTTGTTAT
Source organism: Candida labiduridarum (assembly GCA_030572435.1). Taxonomy (NCBI): domain Eukaryota; kingdom Fungi; phylum Ascomycota; class Pichiomycetes; order Serinales; family Debaryomycetaceae; genus Candida; species Candida labiduridarum. The sequence goes on from JAJLZW010000053.1 coordinate 56,686, forward strand.
AGAGGAACATATTTTGGTTAAAAATCCAATCATCCCATTACAATTGGTTTATATTGAAGGATTTTATGGATTATCAACTATGATTCTCATGTCCATATTGTTAAATTTCATAGTCGGATCAATCGAATCTCCTGAACAATTCCATTCTTCTCCATTTAATTTCAAATTGGCTATTACACAAGTTTTAACTAATAGAATTATCTTAATTTCGTCGGTTCTAATTCTGTTATCAATTGCTATATTCAACTTTTGTGGACTTTCAATTACCCATAGGATTTCTGCCACTGCAAGATCAACCGTTGATACCTGTAGAACTTTGTTGGTGTGGATAGTGGCTATTTCAATGCATTGGGAATCATTCCATTTCTTGCAATTTTCAGGATTTGTGGTGTTGGTGTTTGGTACATTATGTTTTAATGGAGTATTGAAACCGGAAACTTGGTCTGTGATTCCAGCTTGCTTAAAGGAGGGCAATGTGGCAGAAGAAGAAGAGAGAGATAGGTTGATTAACGTGATTGATGAAATTGACGAACCAATTGAAAGAATGTGAAAGAAAAAGGAAGTAGATAGTTTTAGATTGACTATTAGATAGGAAATAAAGATATAGATGATTGAAGCGTAAAGGTACTTGAAAGGAGTAGCGTTAGATAGGCATTATAGTTCTTACTGATATTCAGTGAGGTTATCTGAGAATGTGCTGGAAAATCTCGGAGGAACGAAAAAAAAAACTAGGTTTCAGTTGTGGGGCAGCCAGAAATAGAAGCAAATAAATTTTTTTCTCCCACACTCTTTTTTCTTCTAACCAACCGTCCATCCAATCTAGTCCACGAGAAGTAAGCTTTTGGTTTTAGTACTGTCTTTATTCATTTTATTTATTTTGCATGTTTTTTTGTATTTATTTAACTATTTATTTCCTATAGACAATTTAAAAAGAACATAATTGACATTCATCCTTCTACTTTTTTTTTTCATTATAGACATTGTGACATAAAAGAACCAACAAACCCGGGGTAAAAACAATAACGTGAAAACAATGAGAATAACAACCAAAATATTAACCAACCTACCATTACAAGCTAGGAGAACCAGGCATTTGACAACCGGAGGAGCAACTGGGTACATTTCATTAAGATATCTATCGAAACGTTCAATTAAAAGTAATACTTCGTTATCACCATTACAGTTATATGACAAACGAGTTAACGATCGAAACCTTAAAGATGACCCATATCAACGAAAAATTATCACCTCATTATCCAAATTGCATGAGAACTTAATCGATTATAACCCACCACAAGTGCATATTCCAAGTATTTCTGAACTAACTCCAAAAATTGGAGTAGCTAAAATATTCAGTTCATTTTTTGGCAAAAATAGTAGTTCAGGTTCAGGCACGTCATCTAATTCAACAAGTGGTGGTGAAGTTATAAATCCTGTAAAGGGGATTTATTTGTATGGGGATGTTGGATGTGGGAAAACAATGTTGATGGATTTGTTCTATGATACAATACCATCTCATTTAACCAAAACAAGAATTCATTTCCATAATTTTATGCAAAATTTACATAAACGATCACATCAATTAAAATTGGAACATCATAAGCAGGACATTGACGTGATTCCAATATTAGCGGCAGAAATTGCCCAACAGTCTACGATTTTATGTTTTGACGAAATGCAAGTCCATGATGTTGCTGATGCGATGTTATTACGTCGTTTATTAATGATCTTAATCAAGAATCATCACATCATCTTATTTGCCACATCAAATAGGGCTCCTGATGAATTATATTTAAATGGTATTCAAAGAGCAAGCTTTATTCCTTGTATCCAATTAATCAAAGCACAATGCAATGTTGTTTATTTATTAAGTGATAGAGATTATAGAAAAATAAAGCTGGAAAATCAAACACCCACTCCGATTGGATCTCCATATTATTTTGGTAAATTAGGTACTGAGGAAGAACAAGAACATGTTGCAAAATGGTGGAAATATTTCTCCGGTGGTCATACCACAGCTAAACCAACATTGGACTATAAAATATCAGTATGGGGAAGAGAATTGATTGTACCCAAGTCATATCCACCCAAAGTAGGACAATTTACATTTCAACAAATCTGTGGATCGCCAAAATCAGCTGGTGATTACATTTCATTAAGTCAAGAATTTGAAAGTATTATCATCACTGACATTCCATATATCGACTCACGAGACGAATTGAGAAGATTCATTACATTGATTGATGCATTATATGATAATGAAACAAATTTAGTCATCACTTGTGCCCATGGGTTTGATCAATTGGTAGGAATCGAAAAAAGTTCCGAAGAAGGGTTTGCATATTCCAGAACTGTTAGTAGATTAAGTCAAATGAGTACTCCTGAATGGATTGAAAATGGTATGTAGAAGAAAGAAATCACATCTTACAAAATACTTAATATATGGAATATTGAAACGATTGTATATATGATTATATAAAATGAAATGTATAAATTAACGAACGAGAAAAGACTTAATGTTAACGGATAAATACTTTGAACTAAACGAGGGGTATATTAAAAAGCAAACAAACGAATGAGCGAATGAAGGGCGTATAGTTGTAAATGTCATGTCATGTAATGTCACATCATGGGTTCTTATAACATCTTGGAAATTATTTCATTATGAAGTGGTACATTAAATAATATTAGCGAACTTTCATCACTGGAGATTTCATCATCATCAACTTCTTCATCAAAAGTTTGCTTTCTCAATTTTTCACGTTGTTTCGATTCGGCAGTACTTATGAATCTGGATTTGCTTCTATTTAGCTTTGGTTTGGTTGTAGAACTACTGCTATTATTACGAGTTTTAAGATTGCTTTGATGTTGGTTGTTGTTGATCATGGCTGGTACACTGAAAGATCTTTGGAATTGAGGTTTTGGAGATGATAATTGTGACAGTATGGTGGTAGTTGAAGAACGAATGCTTGAAGGAATAGAAAATAAAGACGAATTGTCATGGATAGTGTTTGAATTAGTCGAGCAATCCGATCTTCTCTTCATTAATTTTTGGGTGTAATAATCACCTGGTCTTCTGGAACTAGAACCATTTGATAATGAAGCTGATGATGGGGATGATGGAATTAAGTTGGCTGTACTCGTACTTTCATGAATTGTATTTATAGAGGTTGTGGATTGGGCTCTATGATATACTGGTGGAGGTGGATTTGGAAATGATTGAACTTTGTTTTTGTTTGAGTTGATGTTTATTTCATACATTGGTTTATAGTTTTGTTATTAAATAGCGAATGATGTGATTTTTAAGAATAGTTGTTACTAGTGTTTGCCTGGGGGCTTTCGACGATTTTAAGCGAAACCTGGTTCTTTATATATATATATAGGTGAAATTAGATTATTTTTTTTTGCTTGAATCGTGAAGAGAAGAAAGAACTACGGAAACAAAGAAAATGGAAGAAACAAACACAAAAAGACTAAGTGTAGTATTAATAGAAACTGGCACTACCATATGGTTGGTGGGTTTGTTAACTATGGGCAGGCAAACTTTGGTTTAGTTTCTGTTTTTAGTTTCTGTGCCTCGGGTAGTTATTTTTGTTCCATAACGTAAGTTTTATGCGACATGAAATTCTCACTACTTTAGCGTGCCATTGAACTCAACTCAACTGAGCTTCTCCACTGTACCCATGTACGATGAGTGCCAGCTGAACAATAAGATCAACAATACTTATTACACTATTCATTCCAGGTACTTATTTAGTTATTGCTTATTGGTTTATGGGTCTAATAACTTTAAATACTTGTTGAGAATTTAGTGTGTGGATGTTTAGTATGTTAGTCGTGTATATGGCTCATAATATGTCTGATTTTGTTAATAGCATTTCCCAAAGGAGACACCTGACACAAAGGTAAACTACCGCAGTACTTCCCAACAACCACAAAAAAAATTTCTTTTTAATTATCTATATACAGGAGCATGGAAGCGAAGAAACATATAGCAATCATAGATATCAACCAACCACACCAATCGCAACTGAAATAATACAATATATATCATCAAATCAAACGAAGTAGAAGAGGTTAAACGAGCTTCTTTAGCAGATTGACACTTGATTGCCGGCCGAAATGTTACTTCACGAGTATCAAAAAAAAGCTTTGGTGAAATACATTCGCACTATAACCATCCTACTTTAACTGCAACATTCCCGATCCTTCCTTAACAAAAACAAAAACAACAGTCCCAACACATAATCTAACCATTATCAGGTAAACATCGTGCCATACTATCATCAACCGCATCAACTACCATATCGTTCACATCTTCCACATCAACTGCATCAATCACAAGTTCTAAAGTCTGTTCGTCACCTGGCGTTCGAGAACAATTAGTACTAAAAATAATCATGCACTCCCTCCGCTACCTTCTCATCCGCCTTCTTTGCATTACCCGCCCTTCTGTTTTCCACCGATTCCCGTCCTCCCCCTACTCTACCCTCTCCTCAACAAGCCCCCCTTCTCCCCTAGCCTGCTCCCCCTTGCTCAGAAGAAAGCTGGTTAGCTAAAACCTAAAAACTATAAACCTTTGCAATCCTGGAAATACTACGTGATATTTTCTATTACCAATCATCCTTGCTTCCTCCGTTGTTCTTTGTCCTCTTTCCTCTGTCCACTGTCCATTGTCGTTGCTTCTTTGATTGCTTTGATTAAATTAAACAATGAGGAAAAGCAATGAAATGACCCAAGTACCGATTTACTTTCTTTAAGGGATGATGTATAAAAAAAGGCTTTCTTCTCATATATGCTCCTTTGCTACCCCCTACTTCTTCTCTATCTACTTCTTAATAACTGTTGCACAAAAATCGTATCAATTGAAATTCCATTTTTCCCATCGTCTCCGAGGAGGCGGGATGTAGAGATTCTTAAAATGCAAGAAGTTGCATTGGATTGATTCACACACGACTGGTGGAATTTATTTCACAATCGGTTTTGGCATTGCATTTTCCATTGATAGCTCCGATGGCTTTTACAATAGCACGGGTAAGAGTGAAGATAACCGGCTGTAGTCCAACTTTCTGTACCATAAAGATACGGGGATAGAAAGATACAAAGAAATGATAGATAAAGAGATAGATAGGTTGATAGAGCTGTCGAGAAATAGGATCCCTGCCTAGACTTTTATTTTTTTTTGTGAATATATCTCCAAACAACACATTCTGCTCCACGATTCTTCTGTAGATCTTCTGCGATTGAATGACAGATATCTCTTATAATAATTACCAATACATTTTCTTATGATACAGGAACGTTGTACTTATTCTATACACAGACTTACATGTTTGTTTTACTCACATTTTAAACGACTCTACTAAATCATTATAAAATTCTCGTAATTTCTTTGATTTGATAATCTTGTTCTGAACCGTTTTGATGTTATCATCGTATTTCTTATTCTCTAAAACATCTTGCAAGATTTCGATTGGTTTATTTTCAGGAAATTCATTACACCCAAGCAAGAATTCACACCAATTGATGTATAATTCAACCAATTCATCTGGATGGTTATATTGCGATAACACTGCTTTGGAATAGATCAAATCAGCTGTTTTGAAATCATTATTCTTGGTATAGATATCAATATACTTCATCCAAATTTCATTCAACTTGTGATTATTTAATGATTTTACCTTTAATGGATTAATTGATCTTATGGCTTCGGTTAATGTTTGGATTAGTTTATTTAAATCACTCTTGAATAAGTCAAATCTAATAAACCACACATCTAGATTATTGATATTCTCTCGTAGTAATGTATCATTAATGAGAAGCTTTCTGTTATTGATCAATTTTTCAAATTCATCCATACATAGCGGGAGAATCTTTGAATCGGGACTTGATTGTGATAGTTGGATCAATTGTTCTTCTTCAAATTCAAGATACTTATCATAAAGCAATACAAAATCTTGTAATGTTATACATTTAAGTATACCTTGATGAAAATAATATCGAATTTTTTCAAGATTCATATCATTGTCCAGTTTGAAAAATTCAATAGCCTTTATGTATAATTTCCCCATTTGATCAGGATATCTAGTTATTGAATCTTCAATGATCTTCTCGAATACATGAATTCTTGGTAGTGGAACATGCATTAACAATTCAATATATTCAAACAAATTTTGTAAAATTGATTTTGGTAAATGGGAATAGTCATTTGAATTTGCGAGTATCTTGGCATATAATTTCCTTGATTCTTCAATATCACCAAACTCTCTAATCTTATCAATAATTTCATTTAAGTTCATTTCTGCCGACGATTCTCCTTTGATAGTTGATGGAGATAAAAATTCCATGTATTTCAAATATATCTTCACTCCAGTAACTCCACCTATTTCGTCGGCAAATCTTAAATACATTGGCCATATTTCTATATGATCCACAATTGACAAACACTGTAAACATTCATTAAATGATCTTCTTATATAGGTAACCTTCCAGGGTTGGTTATCAAGCAAGTATTGTAAATATTGGATCCAAATAGATCTATCCTTCTCGTGGTGGACCAAACATTTTTGAAATATTTCAAGAACACAATCACCATGGATATTCGACTCTTCTAGAAGAAACAATTCAATTAATTTCAACCACAATTCTTTGCTATTTGGGATGGTACGAACTGCTCGATATAATATGAACAATTTTGTATCAAACAGGTCAGAATTCAGTTTAAAATTATAATATGATACCCAAGTTGAAACATTTGTTGGATCTCGTGATATTGATTCTTCATATGATATGTCTTCCTTATTGATTAATGTATCTATATCGAGCGTCATAACTGGCCGTTCGGTGTCTTCAATCTACCTCATCGATTTTGGGTTTGCGATTTGTCTGTCTGCCTTTCTGTCGTGGTGCGTTTGGCGGTGATTGTGCGAATGTGGTATTAATTTATTTCTACGCACAAAAAATTTATCAACGAAGAACAAAGCGAAAAAATAAATTAGCAAAGCCAACAACTATCACCAATACTACAACCAATCTACCACCTACCCCAATCACTATCCCTTTGTCCCCGACCCCTACCTTATTGGAACAAATCAATTAAAATTTTTCAACTCTCTTCCATCAACAGCCATCTTTTTCTAACAATCAATCATGTCAGGTGCAGGTAATCGTGAGCAAGTTTTCCCAACTCGTATGACATTAGGATTAATGAAGAGTAAATTGAAAGGGGCCCAACAAGGACATTCATTGTTGAAAAGAAAATCCGAAGCATTGACAAAGAGATTTAGAGATATAACCCAAAGAATTGACGAAGCCAAAAGAAAGATGGGAAGAGTTATGCAAACTGCAGCATTTTCCTTAGCAGAAGTTCAGTATGCAACTGGTGATAATATATCTTATCAAGTACAAGAATCTGTATCAAAGGCAAGATTTCAAGTCAAGGCAAAACAAGAAAATGTTTCTGGGGTATTTTTACCTACTTTTGAAAGTCATGTCAATGAAGATGTTAATGATTTTAAATTGACTGCATTAGCAAGAGGTGGTCAACAAGTTCAAAGAGCCAAAATGATTTACACTAAAGCAGTTGAAACTTTGGTTGAATTGGCATCTTTACAAACAGCATTCATCATCTTGGATGAAGTTATTAAAATTACCAATAGAAGAGTTAATGCCATTGAGCACGTTATTATACCAAGAACTGAAAATACTATTGCTTACATCAATGGGGAACTTGATGAAATGGATCGTGAAGAATTTTACAGATTGAAGAAAGTTCAAGAAAAGAAACAAGAAGCCGCTGCTGCTGCGGAAGCTGAAGATAATTTGAAATTAGCTCTTGCTGAAGGAGATACCGATGAACAAGGAATTCAACAAAAAGTCGAAGCGTTGGATATTAGAGCAGATGTGAAAGAAGAGAACGGGGAGTCTGATATTCTTCAAGAAAAAGAAGACGATGTTATATTTTAGTTCTCGATTTCCCAATTCAAATCCTATTATTTACTACTACTTAGATGTGTTTAGTAAAAAATTAAAATATCTTATTTAGTGAATTATTTGTATATTCTATTACCATTTCCATCTCCCATATCATCCTAATGGTAAACTAGGAGACAGATGATTTTGATGCTTCAACAAGATTTCCAATCAATAGTCTTATTTGCAACACTGTCAATATACTACTTAAAGGCATTGTCTCCTACCATGCTTTGATATATCTCTTTTCCTATTTGAAACTACATAGTTTGCTCCCTGTCTATCTAGAAGATTGTGGGATTGTATAAATTTAGATCTACTGCTATAGTCTTACTCGTTGCTCTGAAGTAGCAAATAAATGATTCAGGTACGCTGACGTAGGGAGTGAAGGTGGTAGAAGTAGCTGGTCGATATTTGTAATTCTGTGATGTTGACAGGAATAGTGGAGATGTCAAAGTAGCTCATAATTGGTAATAGTCTTTGGCGAAGAAAGTTACTTAAAAATGTCGTAGTACAAAGACGGGAAGTTCCGGACCCGGAATTTTTTGTCCACCGCCTTCGGAGTTTTTTTTAACACGCTGCACTAAACGTTTTGACAAAATTTCCAGGTATTCAAAGACCACAGTTCCAAATGATGCTCGTCTAACTTATCTGATTCAACTACAAGTGACATATTCCATCGTATAGAACAGCATAGAAAATGTAAAAACTTCAAAATTTCGCATCTAAATGTGTACATTTCTAATAATTCTATTTAACTCGCACTCTAAACAACAGTGTAACCACCATCAACATTTATATCAGCACCAGTGGTATAAGTGGAAGCATCGGATGCTAAATACAAGTAAGCTCCAACCAATTCTTTAGGGTTAGCTTCTCTTCCCAATGGAGTCAATTGTAACCATTTAGCTTTAACATCAGGATCAGCAAATGAACTTAATTTGGTAGCAATATAACCTGGGGAAACAGAGTTAACTCTTGCAAATGGTGCCCATTCAACAGCCAAAGATTTGGATAAATGTTTAACACCAGCTTTTGCAGCATTATAAGCAGCTTGTAATTGTGGTACATTGACGATAGAAGCTGACATACTAGCAGTGAAAATAAATGAACCCTTTCCCTTTTTTCTGAAAATTGGACCAACTACGTGTGCACAGTAGAAAGCACTATTAAGATCGTCGTCAACTACTTTAGTCCATTTATCAACCCCTTTAACGTCAATTTCTGGTCCATCAGTCCATGCAACGCCTGCATTAGCAACAAATATATCAATGGTACCAAAATCTTTTTCAATTTGATGAATAATTTCTTCAACATGGTTTGGATCAGTAACATTACATTGATATGCCTTGGAACGAACACCATATTTTTCAGTTAAATATTTAGCCTTATCGTCAGCAGGATGGGAATTATACCAAATGGCAACATCAGCTCCAGCTTGTGCGTAACCTTCGGCAACAGCCCAACCAATACCACCGGATGATCCAGTGACTGATGCAACTTTGCCTTTAAGGGAGAATGCATCCAATATGTTCTCTGCTAAATCTGGAGTTTTGGTTGGTAATGGACCCAAAGCGGCATTGGTGTAGGAAATAACTTCTTTAGAACTCATGGTGTTAGCGTTGGAGGTTGTGTTTGTATTGATTTGTTTGTGTATATGTGATAATCTTCGAATTGAGTTAATTGCAGCAGTAGTATTGGTGTTAACTCGAGTGGTAATTAGATGTTTAAAATTTCTAAACATAATTTTTTCAAAGTCAACCGTGGAACGGAGATTTCTTGTCCTATTTATAGTCTAATTTTCTCATTGATTAATCGAATTGCAGTTTCAAGTTCCCTTTTTGTTGCAACAGTTTTCGGCTTCTAATTCTAACTTTACCGACTTGCGGAAAATGTGACCCTTACAAAGCCTGTATTGCTATTATGAATTACTGTAACATTTAGCGAGTTGTCAGTCGTGGATCGTGAAATTTGAATTGTGAATTGCGGGGGTGGTCAATACTATGAGGAATGGCACGAACCACAGTTGTTTTAGTGGTTGCGTAGAAGAAATATTGCTATCACAAGAAAGGAATCTGAATAATATATTACTAAAAGAAAAACTACAGTCGGTTTTTCCGGAATTGCTATATTTGGGTATATCTTGCCCTGTATAGATATATGACAAGATCTGTATCTGATATGTGGATTTGGAAAATTACAGGGGGTTCGTCACCTGTTCTCGCCCCACTGAATTAAATAAGTCTTTTTTTTCCGCCTGTTTCTACAATTGCTTTTTCTCACTCACTCACACGAACACCAATGACATCATAGACATCATAAGGAATTTTCTTGTATGCAGTATTTACATACGTAATTCCTATTACGTTTGCTGAATTGCTTGCTTGGTTAGTTATTTGGGTTGGTCGACAGACTCCTTGGCTATTTGGTTGCTTGCTGTTTATGGATAACTGAATATTACTAAGATTTTATAATCGTATAGTTGAAACTACTGGGTGGAATATTTGTTTCATTACCAAACGTCTCTTATTAACCATGTTGCTTCTTGAGAACTGGATGCATGAAAAGACAGATGAGGATTATATGGCATTATGACCCAACTCTTCGTTTGAGTTCAAATTGGAATTATCCGGCCACGTTCTTGAGTTTTGTGAAACTCCGTTCTCATGTGGAAAACCCTGATGGTAGCCCAATAAATAAAAACAGTTGCAAAAAGTGAAAAAGAAACAAAAAAAACACCACTACAGCTCCGAAAATGTAAGAAAATTAATCCGGAATAGCAATAATAAACAGAAGCATTCTGATGGCATGATATTATAAGAATAGCTCGTTATGAAATTGTTCTGTCAATGATGGCAGATGTATACCTAGTTTGATCACCACATAAATAATTCTGAACCAACTACATTGATCCAATGGGAATGCCAACTTTCCGCTATTTGTGTTAATCTGTAAAGGGCAACCCTTTGTTTAACTCTAACTGATCATGAAATTTCATGAAATATTGTCATACATTAAGTAGATCAAATAAGTCATGATTTTGTCAGTATGAAGGTACTTGAGACGTCGAGTTTCACAAGCGGGTAATTGTGGTATTGCGTGTTGTCCCTTGAAGCAACAGCTCAGAATACATGTCAAAGGTACAAACTTCTCGACAATTCAAATCTGAATATGTATTATTTAACTAACTATAAATATGCGTGTTTGCGACTAAATGTATTTATTTATTTTATTTCTTTTTATTATTAGAATTCTATTTTCTTAATAAAAAATTCATGTATTTCTCAGGTTTGTATGTGCGTGTAACAAATACGATAAATAAAGCATCTCTCCTTAATAGACTCTCTTAGCTGGAGGAACTGGTTTACAATCATTTTCATCCAAAGTAGTTCTAACAACATCTCTGTAATCCAATTTAACTGGACCACCGAATTTTTCTTGGTATGACAAAGTGTGTTTTCTCCAGTTGACATCATCTCTATCTGGGAAATCATCACGAGAATGAGCACCTCTAGATTCAGTTCTAGCAGCGGCAGAAACAGCAGTTTGACTAGCACAAGTTAACAAGTTTTGTAATTCCAAAGTTTCAACCAAGTCAGAGTTCCAGATCATAGAACGGTCAGTGGTCTTAACATCTTCGAAACTCTTGTCAACTTCAGCAATATGTTCCACACATTGGTCCAAAGTTTCTTGGGTTCTGAAAACAGCACATCCCTTTTGCATAGTCTTTTGCATGTCCAATCTGATGTCAGCAGTAGCTTTAGAACCGCTAGCGTTTCTCAATTTGTCCAAGTTTTCAATGGATTCGTAACCAATGTCTTTAGAATGTTCTGGGATTGGAGTACCTGGTTTCAAGTTGTCTCTAATGGTGTGGGCAACAGCTCTACCGAAAACAACCAAATCCAATAAGGAGTTGGCACCCAATCTGTTAGCACCATGGACGGAAGCACATGCGGATTCACCACAAGCCAACAAACCTTCAACAATTTCATCTTTACCATCTGCACCTTTCTTCAAGACTTCACCCTTCCAGTTAGTTGGGATACCACCCATATTGTAATGGACAGTTGGCAAGATTGGGATTGGTTCTTTGGTGACATCAACACCAGCGAAAATGTGAGCAGTTTCAGAAATACCTGGTAATCTTTCTTTCAAGACAGCAGCTGGAATATGACTCAATTGCAAGTACATGTGATCCTTTTCTGGACCGACACCTCTACCTTCGTTAATTTCCATGGTAATAGCTCTGGAAACAACATCTCTAGAAGCCAAATCCTTAGCAGATGGAGCGTATCTTTCCATAAATCTTTCACCTTCAGAGTTAATCAAGAAACCACCTTCACCTCTGGCACCTTCAGTGATAAGACAACCAGATCCGTAAATACCAGATGGATGGAATTGAACGAATTCCAAATCTTCCAATGGCAAACCAGCTCTGGAAACCATAGCGTAACCATCACCGGTACAAGTGTGAGCAGAAGTACAGGAGAAGTAAGCTCTACCGTAACCACCAGTAGCAATAACGGTTCTGTTGGCAAAGAATCTGTGCAAGGTACCATCTTCTTGGTTGTAAGCAATAACACCAATACAAGCGCCATCTTTCATCATCAAATCCAAACCAAAGAATTCAATGAAGAAATGACAGTCATGTCTCAAAGATTGACCGTACAAGGAGTGCAACAAGGCGTGACCAGTTCTATCGGCAACGGCACAAGTTCTGTAAGCTTGACCACCTTTACCGAATTCTTTGGATTGACCACCAAAGGCTCTTTGATAGATTCTACCTTCTTCGTTTCTTGAGAATGGGACACCATAATGTTCCAATTCGTAAATAGAAGCTGGAGCTTCTTTGGTCATATAGTGAATAGCATCTTGATCACCTAACCAATCAGAACCCTTGACGGTATCGTAGAAATGCCAATGCCAATCATCTGGGTGCATGTTACCTAAAGCAGCGTTAATACCACCTTGGGCAGCGACAGTGTGTGATCTGGTTGGGAACAATTTAGAAATACAAGCAGTTTTGAAACCTTCGGAGACTAAACCGAAAGCAGCTCTCAAACCGGCACCACCAGCACCTAAAACAACACAGTCATATTCATGGTCAATAACATGGTATTTTTGACTCATATATTTGGCAGCATTGAAATCTTGACCTTTAACGTTAGAACCAATGACTTGGGATCTGACAGTTGAAGAAGACAAAAATCTCTTGGAGGCCGAACTTCTTATTTGGTTACGGAATGACGACAACATCGTGATAAGTTAAAATATCCTTTAAAAGTCTTTGAATCTGCAGTTGACAATCAGAAAAGTGTAATACCCTGAAAAGATCAATAAATAAAGTACAATCAAATAAATAAATAAAAAAGTGGGTCTAGTTTGCAATTACTTTGTCTGGGGAAAATCCTCTTCTCTTTTTTATGTATCTTTCAATTAGCAAAAAAAAAAATACAACAAACGAACAAACAAACGTGTCTAGCTAGTTATCCTTCTTTCGATTCCAGTCCTAAAGGGATACTGTTGGTGAATTGAATGAAATTTATAAAAAGAAGATGTTAAGGCCAAGGGTGAGAATTTTTTTCTGGAGAGAGTGAGAGCGTAAAGGTAAGTCCATTGGACCCATATTTTTTTTTTTGCCCAAACGGAATACGTCGGCTGATCCACCCTAAGAAAAGGAGAAGTTATAGGAGTACACGAAGTATGTAGAGAAGGGTACCCCTTATCTGCTCTGTCTACTTGTATGTATATAGCTGAGAGGTAATTGATCTTGGGTATTGCAAGAGAAGTGTCAATTGAGCTCAGTTGATTGGCGTGTTTTGGTAATCCTATACATGTATTACGAAATGCTTGAATCTAATAGGTCAGTTTTTTTCTACGCCGCACTCATTGCCTAGATGGTGTATATCCCGGGGTACGAGTAATTTTTCAGGTTATATTTTTTTCCCTCCTCTTCTTCTTCTCCTTCTTCACCCGCAAAAAAATTGATTGTTGGGGGAAAAAATAATTCACAATCTCCGAGATTTGGACTCGAAGTTTCGGAACTTTCTTTTTTTGCAACATCCAGATGAACATAGGCTTTGATTAGCTATAGGCTTTGATTTATTTAACATACAGTAAAAGTTATGATGAACGTGCTGTTTGAATCCAATAGTTGGCGTATGAAAACCTCATAGCAAAATAAACCTGATTCTACAGCTTCCGTAATGAACATAAAAATGAAAATATGCCGAACTCTAATTAACCAATTTGCGGAGTTCAAATCAATCCACTGGAGAGTTACATGAAACGGGAACTCCGAGAAAGATATCACTTAAAAACACCAAACGCTATGGTCATATTCATTATAAGCTTTTACTAAAACAAGGTGAGTGATCTGCACAGGAGTAGACTTTAATATTTGATTTAGACCAATCATTTCTCTGAATTTCAAAATAAAATTATACATTTCTTTACTCAGTTTAAGAGAAATACCTTTTGATTTATCCTACTTGGTAAAGACGATTACAGATGTTACCCGAGCAACTGGTATACTTTTTAATACATAGAACATGTGACATCTAGTGACACCATATCAATAACATACATTTTATATTACAAATAGAATCTGCTGAACAATGGTATAAACTCCATTCATGGATAAGTAAGATATATTGACAACGGTAATGAATCCACTGGTGGGTCTCCCCCATACCAAATAACATAATTCGCATCTGAATAATGTTGAGGGTCATCAATGTGCTTGGCACCATAAGCATCAAAGAGATATCCATCTTCTCGGGGTTCTATAGTTAAAGGAACGTCAGGAGTTAACTGTAGAATGTGATTGTAGGAAGTCAAATAATATCGGACTTTGTTGTCATAGAAAATAACCTTGTTCGTGCCATCATATTGGAGATTGGTAGGTTCATCGCCGATGAATAAGTAATATCTGTAGAATTCTTCAAACTTGAAATTCAATGGCCGACCATTGATCTCTGCATTCTCTGATTTAACAAATAATTGTATAGTGGAAATGCTTGCAAACACATATAACGGGAACAAAAATACTAGTAGATTCATGGGAACTGGGATCTATAAGATAAAAAAAAAATAGAAGAATTAAAAAGCTACAAAAATAGAAAAAAAAATATTCAATCACTGGTATCACCCCTTGCTATATAGTTTGCGGAGATGTGTGAAAATTGCTATAACCAGGCAACTCCATGTTTCCATACCGACAATGCCAGAATCTAAGGAAAAAATAAGAAAATCCGATGACGACATTTCCAAATTAGGAACATTGGAGCCGCGAGGATTGCAACGAAAATTGCCTTGGGCTTTGGTGCTGCTTTTCACTGACTAACCCTACTTGACGTAAGTGTAATTTTGATCGCACCTTCAGGTATCAACTTACGCTTCTTATAACAGTAAATTGCATAACTTTGGTTGGAATATGAACGTGGGTCAGCAAGATTCTTTTGAGCTTATAGCCTTTTATGACCTGTGAATATCAAATCGCCATTTTTCTTGATCTTTACTCTGAACGGATAATGAATGTACGACAACTGCAAGAAATAATTATTAATGGTGAATTTGTACTTGACAAAGTATTGATAGTAGAAGTATATTTGGTACATCGTGGTATCGTATACCAACTCTTGTGCTTCGGATGGTTGTACGATGAAAAAGAAATTGTATCCGTCGCCCTCATGCAAGGAATTTAATCCCATCCCGTTTAATGTTTCATCGTTAGATTTAACAAATAGGCGGATAGGAACCAATTCACAACAAATATTTCTGATCACAATGGTTACAATGACTGTAAGTAGCTTGGTTATCTGTATGTTCATGCTGTAAAATTGAAATATTCTAGTAGTGAGAAAAATAGTTCTTTTTTTTTTATAAACAATTGGTTGCAAAATTTTGACAAATTTCAGAGATACTGGTCCATACAAACTCAAACTCTTATATTTCATGAATATTGGATAAATAAAGGCTACATTACTTATATACAACCATCAATAATGGTTATTTGGGAACACAAAACCAGTATTAGATAAATCTGATCAAACATGTGAGCCAAATTTTGCAAAACCATTTCCAACAAATGTGTCCTTCCACGTTTCCAGATTAGGTCTTCCTAAAATACCTTGCACAATCGGCCTGTCAGTTAGATACTAAGCGGCTGTCACAAAACGTGGAATACTTACACTCTCTTCAAACAGTTCATGATCTTCGATGAACTTGTTGAGGTTGTTTGTCAACCAGTTAAGAATCACAAGGAGATTGTCACTACCGAAATCATACAGTTTCACATTGGCACTGATGTTCCTTTCATATAGTTTATATTTCTTGATAATCTTCACCATCTCAAATTGGTCCTCTTTACAGAATTTGATTACGAGATTTTCATTGAAATTGTTCTTGAAAGAAATTCCTAAAGGCAGTTCAGGATAGCTCTCTGGGATATTCAACATAAGATCAACACTACCATTTTGTTTCCAAAAATCAGGAACATCATTTTGTAGTACTGGAATCGTTACTTTATAAGTCTCATCTCGAAACAAGCTCACCGAACCTTGCAACTTGAAACACATTTCATCAACCAAACGTCTCCTGTGTTCTCTCATTTGAGGAGTGACATGAGGTTTCGGTTTCGGTTTTGCTTGCGGTGCTTGCTGTTTTGGGTCACCTTTTTGCTTCTGATTTTGCCTTGGGGTCGATGTTGATTGGGTCAGAGAAGGAACTTTCTTCAGGGTCACCAGTTTCTTCTTTGGTTTCACAAATTTTATCGTGTCTTTCTTCTCTTGTTTCAAAAACAATTCCAAATACTTATCCAAAGTTAATACCATCGATGCTAATCCAATTCCATCAACTAATTGTATTTCTTCGTCCTTAACGATGTTTTGTGCTATATCAACTATTCTTCTAAACCCAATTTCAATATTCACTGCAAATCCTCTAGGAATTTCATCATTGAGAACGACGATTCGAGGTTTCTGTGTCTTGTCTTCTGGAAATTTGCTAGGAATACTGAGGTTGATTTTTAATCTATCCAAATCATAAGGAAACTCTGGGTCAGAAGGTTTAATGACAAGTGACAAGTATATCGATGCGTCAGGTTGATGTTTCATAAACTCTAGTAGATATTTCTGTAAAAACGATAAACGTGCATAATTCTTGTAACACTTAAAGTAATCTGGGTCTGATGCTTCCTTTTCCTTGACTTCATTAATGATGGTTCTCGAAGGCGAACCGTTGATGGTTACAGGTTTGAACGCACGCATTAACTTGGAGATTTGCAAAAATCTAAGTGACTTCGTAAGATCATTGTTTTGACGACTCATTGTTGTATTGGCGAAAGTCTTGTTTGCCAGTTGTATGACGGTTATCAAGAAAACGGTTGCCTTGGGGTCTTTTATATTTTTCGCACTTATTTTTCTATTTGTTTGTTTGTATTTTGAGATGAGTAATAAGCACATTTTTCATTGCAAACAATAATGAAGTTGGATATAGTCACACGTAACTTCAACTATGCGATAGTCAACAAACCCGCAGGTATGATCTGCAGTATTAAAGGTCCTTATAATATTGTTGACGCGGTTTCAAAACGATTTGAAGAGTTTCTTCCCTATGTTGATTCAGAACAATTCAGGGTGGTTCAAAGACTCGACCGATTTGTAACTGGAGGACTTGTTATCGCAAGAAATAAGAAATGGGCTAATAAAATACGAAAGTCATTCTATGGTGGTGGGAACCTACAGCTCATCAGAAGATATGTGGGGTTGATTCCATTTGACAAAGTTCCAAAAGAAACCTCAGGTGCCATTAATTTTAATGTATTGGCCCTCGAGAAGGACTACCGTGGAAAAGAGGCACCTAGACTAGAGTTGGGTTATGAAGCCAATACGTATTACAAGTTGTTGCCAAGTTTAGAGAGAACGATCGAAGGGAATCATCCTGTGTTTAAGAAGGGCAAAGTGACTCCGGTCATATTCCAGTTGGAAACAGGAAGAAAAAACCAAATCAGAGACCATGTACTTCAGAAGTTTGGAGTTACGTTGTTGAATGATGATAACTTTGCAGATTTTAAGCTTGTGTCGGAACACCCGAAAGAGGTGAATAGCACGTTGTTCAAAAATAACCAAATTGGTCTTCATTCGGGATTGGTAATTATGAAGCACAATGGAGTTTCACAAAGATTCCTTTTCCCTATAAAAGAAGAAAAAGACAGAGAATTATGGGGAAGTTTCGTCGATAAAAATGGACAATTTATTGAACCAATCCGCGAAGCATTGTTGAAATTTGATGGTTACGTCGAGCCGAAACAACACAATTGGGTCGAACAGAAATAAAGAAAAATGACAATGACAGTTGAAAGTTTAATTTTTGTTTCATAATTATGCCCTTTAAGTGGACCAATGTGGTAATCGTTATAATTACATACATTTTGACTTGCAAACATACATAAATAGAGATGTCAGTCCTCTATATTCAAACCCATGTAAATATATATACGTTATTTATCCCAGTCCTCCACAGCTCTAAATATGATACAATTGATATTTGGCGTCTTAGTTTTTGCTACACCACTCATTTCTGCCCTTGATGTTAACTCATCTGGTATTATTTCATTGGATTTTCAAGTCCATAACGTATCACAAAATGTTAAGAGAAGCTTGTTCCGTTCTCAGGAGTTGGTGAACCAACAATTTTACTACACTGCTGATATTTACATTGGGTCCAACAAACAAAGACTGACTGTGTTGGTCGACACCGGGTCCTCTGACTTGTGGGTTCTTGATTCATCTGCGATTACCGTCATCGAGGAATATGAAGAATATGGTTCATACAATCCAAAAACTTCTTGCACGTCTGTCAATCTCACCACTGCATTCACAATTGAATATCTTGATCAAACCAGTGCCCAGGGAACCTGGTTTTTGGATAACATTGCTGGTGCAACTCTTAAGAAACAACAATTTGCAGATGTTGGTACCAATTCTGCTGGTATTGGGACACTTGGTCTTGGGTTCAAAGGGAACGAAGTAGCAGACGAGGAATATGACAACGTTCCGGTGTCTTTGAAGAAACAAGGGTACATCAAGAAAAGTGCTTATTCCTTATACTTGAACTCAATTTCTGCAAACAAAGGTACCATATTGTTTGGAGGCGTTGATGAAGCAAAATTTACTGGTGAATTGATCTCGCAGCCAATTGCTGTCGCTAACTACTTGGCCCTAACTTTGGATTCCGTCACGGTGAATGATAACAGTTTTGATGCACAACAGCCAGCTCTTTTGGATTCTGGTACCTCATGGACCTATGTTCCTCAGGAAATTGCCGATTCGGTTGCACAAGTTTTAAATAATACGTGGATTTCAGGCGATGGTGCTGAATACTACTCTGTTGGATGTGATGCTGTCCCAGGTAACATTACATTTACTTTCCAAGCAGGTGCCAGCATAAGTGTTCCATTCAGCGACTTGATTTTAGAAGATGCGGATGTGCGCTGTTACCTTGGTCTTAGTAGAAGTCAATATTGCATCTTGGGCGACACCTTTTTGAGAAGGGCATACACTGTTTTCGACTTGGATGATGAGGCCATTTCATTGGCCCAGATCAACTATACCGAAAAATCTAAAATTAGACCAATTGCATAGATTGATAAAACATGAACTTGCTTAACTTTAACTTTTTTGTAAAACATATTCTTTCTGGAGTGTGTACAACATTTCACCTCCCTACATTATTATACTGATGTGCCACTCCTTGATAATGCTGCATCTATCAGCTTTTAGGGGATGAACCACCATGTTAACAAAAAGAATATAAAATGGCAAGTTGTTTCTCTGCAATTTCTTCTCCTGAATTGATATCACTCTATACTAATTGTTAGTTATTTCCTGTACATCATTCATCATGAATTCCATCTTCGAATCCTTAAAAACCGATCACGACCAAGTTTATGGAAGTGGTACTAGCAGCAGCCAAGGCTCATCCAACCTTTCCCATGAGGTCGTTTCT
>JAJLZW010000054.1:0-75961 GCA_030572435.1 Candida labiduridarum
ACCCCGAAATTCGCGAGTAGCTTAGTATGGAATAGTCATCGATAACATCTCCTTGGAACATCTTGTCATCAACACCAAATTCAATCTCACTGTAGACAATTCATATTCGTGGTCGTGGTTGACTTCTCCCGCTTTTATTCCTACGTTTTGAATATACAACACGATGAACACCATTGCTTTACGGGGTAACCAATTCACCTTTGCTTTAACCAGTATGCATAGTCAATTTCTGTATCAGATATGGCGGAATATTCGTACGGGGTTCTTATGTGCGGTAGTTGGGACGTTCACTTCTCCATATTCACTTCTCTGCCATTGGTTGTTCGTAGAATTGTTCCGGAGGATTCACTGTTGTCATTGATATCGGCTAGTGTCAATTGTCACTAGTTGCCAAAATTGCCCACTGTCTATATTTTCTTGCAACTTCTAGCCATTCTCATAACAAATTAACCACACCTTACCTACAACATACATGAGATATCACCTTATAGTATATCAACTTGCAAGCTTTCTGGCTGTTCATACCCACAATCGAGTTTGCTAACCGGCCATTATTCTACGTAATCTATTCACTGCTCTCTCTCCTCAACCAATATCACCTGCCCTGTACTATCCATTCATATACACACTCTCGTCTCTTTCACACTCATATCCCTTATCATTTCTCTCCATTCCTGCACATTACCACAGAAAAAATACTCCTACGCCCACTCAGGTCTGTAGCCCTAATATACACGTGCTGAAATTTTATTGTTTTTTTTTTCTGTTACTCACTTTTTCGCACACAAAATTGCACTACTCTCGCACTACTCACACACTACTCACGCTCCCCCATAGTACTACCACCCCTTCTTGTATACAGTCCTGTCACCTACTCTCGCAGTCAGTAAAAAGAAGAAAAAAAAATTATCACCAACAAATTTTCACTCATAGTTACCACCTTATTAGAATATCCATCGACAATGGTATGTATATCTAGATATCGCCCCCTTTTAACTTCAACCCCTGGATCTTGTACTAACTATCTATCAGAGTGACGCTGTTACCATCAGAACTAGAAAGGTTATCTCCAACCCATTATTAGCCAGAAGACAATTTGTCATTGATGTTTTACATCCAAACAGAGCCAACGTCTCCAAAGATGAATTAAGAGACAAATTGGCCGAAATCTACAAGGCTGAAAAAGACGCCGTCTCTGTCTTTGGTTTCAGAACCCAATTTGGTGGTGGTAAATCTACTGGTTTCGGTTTAGTCTACCAATCCGTTGCCGATGCCAAAAAATTCGAACCAGCTTACAGATTGGTCAGATACGGTTTGGCTGAAAAAGTCGAAAAGGCTTCCAGACAACAAAGAAAACAAAAGAAGAACAGAGACAAGAAGATTTTTGGTACTCAAAGAAGAGCTCAAAAGAGAGCCGCCAGAAGAAATGCCGATTAAGGTGTATAGTTGTAGCATTTTTAATAAATATAATTTATGTACAATAGATAAATGAGAAGTTGTAGAGAAAAAAAAAAAACTAACAAGTTATAACACACCACATGTCGGAACGAAAGGCTATTAACAAGTGGTACCCACCCGATTACGATCCTTCACAATTCCCTAAAAAGAAAAAGAAGGACCCCAATGCTACGATAAAGATTCGTATGATGGCTCCGTATTCCATGCGGTGTTTAAAATGCGATGAGTACATTGGTGTAAGAAGATCATTCAATGCAAGAAAGGAAGTCACTCTGGAGAAATACCTAAACACAAAGATTATACGGTTTTATATAACATGTCCTGGATGCAATAATACAATTACCTTCAAAACCGACCCCAAGAACGCTGGATACACTCCTGAAGAAGGGGCCGTTAGAAATTTTGAAAAAAAAATCCCCACCAAGCAAGAAACTGAAGATGATTTACTAAACAGATTGGAAAAAGAAGAGGAGGAAGATATAAAGTTCAAGCACCTTCAGGAAAAGAGAAAGAAGAACCCGTTCTGGAACGAACAATCTGCTGGGATGGAGAATTTGGAAAAGAGACTCCAGGAACAACATCAACAACTGATGCTAAACGAACAATTGGAAGCTATTCAATCAAAAGTGGAGTCCGTTGACAACGACAAACTAGAGCAATTGGCGAGAGAGAAACTTCAAAGAGCTGCACCCAAACGCAAACTTGACATTCCCACAACTATCAAACTAAAGAAAAAACCTAAACTATTGGTTGACTACTCCTCCGACTCCTCTGACTAATCTTGGAATTCAAAATCATTCAATGTGAATATTGGTGTTTCCGGCGGCTCAACCTGCTTGTGGTACTCATTCTTTATATCTTCCAACACAGGAATCAAACGTTTCACCTGCGACTTGTCCATATCCTTTCTACATAAACAAATCCCACGAATATACTCGATCGAACAATCATAGAATTTTGGTAAAACCATATGTTGCCATGCATCCTGGATACTGTTCATGTCACACGTGCCCAACTCTTGCAACATCTCAACAGCTAGCAATGATGAAAAGAAATACTCCCCATCTTTCTTGGTAAACAAAGGATCCAATCCATTGAAAAGGGTTTCGACATCACGAAGAATGGCCTCGCTAAACGACTTGTACTTTTTCGTTGCCTGTGGATCAATCTTCTTCCCATCACCATATAACACATTCTCGTACCCAATTCGAATATACGTAGGAATAAAACTATCCAAAAAGACATTAAACAACAATTGATACACGGGGTAAACACAGTATTGTCTCATCTCTCCCATATACTCGCTAATCGTCTCCACAATCAACTCAGCAACAGTTGGTTCACCAGTCTGCGAGTTGCCATCATCGTACCATTTCTTGCTAAACAATTTGCACAACGCAGGCGTCAAATCATTCATGATGATATCGGAAATAATACTCAATATATCTGACATCAACGAATTGGAACTCTCCGAAGCATCGTAAAATGAACTTGATATTCTCTTGTGGTACAGCGTGTGTATCTTTTCTTTGAACGCGGGCGCAAACTTGTCATTCAAAATTCCGTCACTGATATCCAACGAATTTGCCAATGCCACCAAATACTCCACCAAACCTTCTTTGGAAACTTTGCTCTGTTCTTCAGGCGTCAAATTGTCTAAATCCACTCCCCGTGGCTTCTTTCTTTTAAACAACCGTCTTGCCTTGCTTTCTTTGATCAAGTAGTCGTCGTTGCTAAACACCGACATATATCTGTCCATCTCATCATCAACTAATTCCCTAAACGTCGATATCCTCTTTATGTAACAAGCAGACCAATTCTCAATCACTTCAACCAAAATCCTGGCATAATTCGAATCAGCTGCCACATCAGCTTGCTCTTTAAGCATCGTCAAGGGAATCTTGAAATCTGGCAACACGTACACATTAAGGTCAATCGGTGTTTCAATCAATTGGTTATTTGCATCTAAATCTTCAATGGATTGTGTGATTGGGTAGATATCTGGTGCCGCTGGTCTTTCCGAAAACGTTCTCGTCTCCTGTGCAGTCAAATTGTCATACCATTCGTTCATCTTGTTGGTTATGTTCTTCAAATAATCATCCAACACCCTCTCTTTCAATTCCTCACCAATGATAGATCTCTGTGCCACGCCATACTGGGAGACAAACTTGCCGTATCGCGAGTCATACAGTAACACCTTAAGCAAGTCTTCTGCAGGAGGATCGGTTTCAATGATATCCATTGTCAATTCATGAAGCCTAGTGTAGTACACTTCTTCGATAAACTCACTAACTTTCCACCCACTAGGGAAAACCTTATCCAACGTTTCATAGATAAACCTCAACTCATCTTCCAACCAATCAAGATCGGTATAAACCATCACCTTATTCTCCTTATAGTGCTCGATACATGAATCAAAAATCTCATAAAGGTTGGCCTTTAATTTATCAAAGAAAAACTTCTTATAGTTTCTGCTTCTCCCACGAAACGTCTTGTACGTGACAGTCTTGGGATCTGCAGAATTCAACTCCAACGAATTAAACAATGTCAACTTCATATCCTGCTTTTCTTCCCAAGCCAACACAGTGAACAAATTGAAAAACAACGCAAAGTTCCCCACTTTAGTAACCTCCGTCAAACTGAAAATAGCTTCCTGAAGCAATTCGTCAAACAACCTGATACTTTTCTTCATGGGGGAAACAACTTTATAAACAATCGACTGCAAATCATCCGACAAACTCTTGGAATAAACTTCTAAATAATCCTGGAAATTCCTTGCCTGGGTATAAGCGGAATGAATCAGAAGAATATTAGGTAGCGGGTAAGACAACTCGTTTCTCAATTGCTCCGTCTCATCTTCAATTTGTTGGTTCAAAGCGTCCAAGAATTTCCTAAACCCCGAAATATCTTCATACAAACTGGCCACCTGGCTTAAAAACTGATTAACCGTGGTGATCTTCCTGATCGTGTCATAATCTCTAACAGAACTAATTGTATTGTCGTGGATCTTTTGCACATCTCCAATATTCCCTTTGATTGTAGTCAACTTGTCCATTGTTTGTTGTAGCTTGTCTACATTTTGTAACATCCCCGACATTTGAATATTGGTTGCCGTGGCAAGTTTCACATCCACCGACGACTTTTCTTTAAGAAACTGCTGACGAATCGTTCCAATCTTGGCAAGATCATCCTCCAACTTGATCAATTCACTTATTTTGGATAACGTTGAATCACTCATTGTCGATAAACATCAAGTTACTGTCGCGGGAAAATAATTGTGTTGTATTTTCCGGGCACAATGGAACGATTATTCAATCAGAGAAATTACTAACTATAGTTTGTGTTTCACACGACTTTGAAAACTATATAAAGTAATTATTCCCTTTTTGTTAGCTTTCTAGTTTCTATAGAAATGGAAATATAAGGATTAAGAAGGTTTCCAACTAGTTTGGAAACAAATGAATATAGAGGATTTATCCTTTAATTTAAGTGAAGGTCTACTTAGTTCCATCGAGTGAGAGTTGTTGCTCATGTTTGACATTACTACATACACAATATGTTGATCAATGTCATTGCTGTTAATTAAGAATCAACTATTAGGTTTGGTGTATGTGAATAATGGTTCCTATAAGCATTAATGAACATTGTTCACACTGGTTTTTCGTGTGACAGTTACTGTTGTTCTCTTCGTTCTTTATACACTGGTTTTTATTTTTTTCGTTACTGTTTACCTATACAAATTACTCCATCTTTTTTTCAACTATGTCCAGACCCACCTTTTTTCGAATACCTTCTATTACCTTGATATTGATACGGATTCCCCATCATCATATTAGGGTTGCCGAATTGTGCCGGAGGGGGTATGAATCCTGTAGGTGGGAAAAATGTAGGGTCGCCATAAAACATAGGTACCTGTGGTGGGAATTGCTGTTGGTACATCATTGCAAATTGTTGTTGTTGTTGTTGTGGGTGGTGAGGCTGTTGGAGATGAGGTTGTTGGTGGGGGTGCTGTTGTTGGTGATGGGGGTGTTGTTGTTGTTGTTGTTGTTGTTGCTGTTGTTGTTGCTGGATTTGTACCACCATGGCCGCCGCAGCTGCTGCTTGTTGCTGTTGTTGTTGCGACGACATGGGGAATTTGTTACCATACGGTATTGCGGTACCCATCATCGGACTAGGAACAAACTGCGTGGCAACAACATGTCTAGCAAATACCTTATTGTGCGCTTCATCCACTGTAGAATCCCACGTTGGTGGGGTCTGGAAAGTCTTTTCATAAACCACCGGCATACCATCCTTATGCTTATTTCTTGTAGTTATGAACAAACTGAACCCACATTTAAACGCAGCAATCTTCTTCTGTTGGCTCTCTTTTGTAGGAATTTTATCACCACCACCAAAGAAATCTGCAGCAGAAATGTGGTGGTGTTTCTTCGCAGAACCTTGCGAACTAACACTGCCGTTCGATGAATATGGTCTTGTGTGTGATACTTTCGGTGATGGGTTGATAGGAGACTTGTGGAAATTTGGTGGCGACGTTATTGCCGCGTGTTTTGATGATGGAGTAAATGCCGCTGCTTTGGGGTTCAACTTGAACGTCTTTGCATCTTTTCTCTTTTCTCCTGGACCACTCTGTTGCTTCTTCAAAATCTCATCTTGTTTCATTTTATCCTTGGCCAAGATGGGCAACAAATCCTGTGGCATCTTATGGGGGATCTTAAAATTAGCACTAAACTCACGCAAGGAATTGATCTCACTTTGCGCGTTCAATCTGAACGATTCATTAGGAACCGGTGGTTTTGGAGGGATTGAGTCCGGCTTCTTTTGTTTGGAACTCGATATGATCGCCGGATCATTATGGTAATGAGCAGTTCGCCCACTGGCAGGAACCTTAGCAGCCTCATTGGAGATACTGGCATTCCTTAAAGCAGCCATCAACTCGTCACCTCTTCTGTCAACCCCCGAATACTTATCCTCCTCATCCATGCCACTGTCGTCCACTTGCAAACCCCTTTCTTCCAAAATATGTCTGTCGGTAGTGGCTTGCAGTTCAATTTCCTTGGCAATTTTCTCAGCCTTTGCCACACGTTCATGATAATCCGGCGCTGAAGTATCAATTCTGGTGGTGTACAAATGTTCATCGTAAGTGGACTCAACACCAAATTTTTCTTCGTTGACCTTAAACTGATCCCACTCTCCGCCATCATCTTCCAAAGTCAATTCGATATCATCGTCAGGGACCCATCTTTGAAGTTCACGTTCCTTGATTGCGATGGCACCAGCAATATCGGAATCCTTCTTGAACCCAACACGCGGTTTCACGTCCTCTTTCAAATCCAACACCACTTCCAAATCAATTAAATCCTTTGCTTGGATTATCAAATTCTCGGGTAACTTGTCAAGGTTGTTTTTTTCATTAATCAAACTTTTGCTAATCAATCTTGGCTTGAACAAAACCACCGACAACGGGGAAGACGTTGGACCGTGTCCCGACGACACATCACTACTGACCAACAATCCTTGGTAACGGGAGCCATCGGTGATAGTGGCAATGCATTTTTTCCCCATTGCTGAAGCGATCAAAAATACTAATCGCTGGTTTCCATTATCATCATTGGAGGTGCGGGAACCGGAACGGCGGTGGCCATTCTTGACGTTAGTGGCACGATTGGATTGACTCTTCATGCTTCTCTTGGATTTGCAAAAAAAAAAAATAATAGAAAGGTCTTTATCAAGAAGGGGAGAGGAAAGTCAAAATTAAATGGGAAAAAAAAGCACCTTTTTCCTCTGTGGTGTGGTGGAATAAGTTTTTTTTTTTTTTGTCTCTCTTTATTTTGATTTGGCTTTTTTTTTTTTATTTTTGACTGTTGGTCAGTTCTCGTTTCTTTTCTCTCTGTGGCACACACACACACTATCAACAGCATATATTACTTATACCTACACCTATTTCTACGTTGTCCACTATTTCCCAGTACGACAAGATAAACTGTTTGATAAATCCCAAGTCTTCTTTGGAGTATGGATGTAGTTCCATCTCCAAAATATCCTGGTAAGTGAGCTTTATGGTTATTCGTTCCGTCAATGGTTGTTCTTCGGTGATTGCCTGATCATCTAGCACTTCCAACACCATCTCGTTGATTATATAGAACCATTTCGTAGTCAACTTATGAAAGTACCCAACAATGTTGACCAAGTCGAGTAAATCAGCCTGTGCCCGAACGTGGTGGATTGGTGGACTCCCACTCAGCAGCATCTCTAATTGTTGCCCTGCGGTTGCAAACCACGAAAATGCCGACCAGATACATTCTGTCCACGACACCGGCTCAATAGCATATTCCTTCCACCAACTTGGTTCTTGTATATCCGCTCTTAAGTTCAATTCATGGTAATCCCTACTCGACAGTGTTCTGATGGAATTTAAATCGCCGGTGGAGATGTCCGAATGGTTGGTAAACCCCGTCTTTTTGGTTGGCAAATCTTGGTATATCAACTGGAATCTTCCATAATCCTTATTCGTAGCTTTAAGTGTCTTTGAACTGCTATCCATGACAATGGTTCTGTCTTTTATTATAACTGCAACGTCGTACACCGGGTTGTCCTTCAAAATCTCGTCATTCGTACTTCCAATATATCCCTTGAGCTTAATCAAATCCCCACCCAAGTCGTTCAACCCAATATGATAAATCGGTTGTGAATACCTCGCAGTGGTGGTCTTGGAAATAAATTCAACATCCTGTGGGATTATCGACAAAAGTGACAACAAGTAACAGTAGGAACCGATGTTATACAAATGGTCATTGTCATTTGGCAAAATGTCTTGGTCATCGTAAATCTTGCTATGTTCATTGAATATAAGAATACTTTTTCTTAAAAGACTCTGTTTGTACAACACAAACACCAACGGTCCTAACGTTTTGAACATTTCCGGCAAATTGGTCAACAAATGGTTGTTGATGTTGGGGTGAGCGTGACCATACACACTTTCAATCAACCCAAAATTATCATACTGCTGCAGATTCACAAATTTAACAAGCTTATCGTTCAACAAGTCCAAATACTCCCACCCATTATTGATAAACTCGTTTGGTTTCCACTTGCTTGGTTTGGGTTCACACAATATACCCAATGCATACATCTTGACATTTCTCCTGTCACTTGAATCACCCCCAATTATATACTGATAGAATGTGCTCAATCCATAGTACAATTTCCCCTGGAAACTATGACATAGCAAAACGGTCGAATTATTAAACTCGTGTATCCCAGACGGAAACGCTTTGTAATCCAATCCTTCAAAGTCGAAATCTTGTATGGTCGATCTAGTCCACACCAACTTGTAGCCCGACTTGACGTCAAATTCGGCTAGAAATACTCCGACAACTTTCGACGACAGGTATGACATGTTCTAAGGATGACGGTTACTCCTCCTTTTTTTTTTTGGTGTGATTTTTTTTTTTGTGCTTAGCTACTACATGGTTTATCATAATATCCTAAATTTTTTTATATTAATAGTCTTTACAGCGTTTACATAGCTCAATTCTAAGCTCTTATTCTTAAAACAAAGTTGACGACAACAGCAACCAACAAGAAGAAACACAACATGGTAGGACCAAATCTGTCGTCGTATGGACCAGAACCTCTTAATCTGATAGCCTTAGCTCTCCAGTGATAAGTGACCAATGCATAGACCATGGTCAACATGGCGATGAATGTGAATAACCCAGCAGAGATTCTTCCAACATAATCCCCAAAATTCAATAAACCAACTCCCAAGGAACCCAAAATGATAGTGAAATTCAACCAGGAAAGGAAGGTTCTTTCGTTAGCAAAGAACACCTTTGGTTCAACTCTGGCTGGTAATGCAATTCTTTTATTAGTAGATGACATTGATGACAATGATAAGTCGATGATGAGATAAAGTTTTCGTTGGAATTGAAAAAAAGAAAGTATAGTGGATGAGAGAAAAATTAATTGTTACATTATGGTGACAGTGTTCCATTTCTCTCTTTCTCCTGCTCGTAGAGTAATTTGATTTTAAT
This sequence comes from Candida labiduridarum, assembly GCA_030572435.1. Lineage (NCBI taxonomy): Eukaryota > Fungi > Ascomycota > Pichiomycetes > Serinales > Debaryomycetaceae > Candida > Candida labiduridarum. The sequence goes on from JAJLZW010000054.1 coordinate 9,495, forward strand.
AGATTACCTGTCTGAAAACGGAAGGTGCCGCACCGGCTGAAGGTGCACGTGGGATGCGCGGCATCTTTATTTAGTGTTTGTGTTTTTTTTTTTTTTTTTCTTAACCTCGTGTGCAGCACATCCTCATCGTGTATTGACATCTCTATACAGTTCGTGGTTCCAATATTAACTTCCCTAATGGTTTGCTGGATGGACCCTTACCAAACGCATACACACGTTGCCCTCTAACCAACGTCTCTAACACTCTCCCTTGAAATTCCATCCCATCGTACGCAGTCAATTTGTTTTTGAAATACGTTTCCTTGTTTTCGATGATGTACTTCGTGTCAGTGTCAAAAACCAACAAATCTGCATCATACCCCACCTTGATCTCACCTTTGCAATGACTCAATCCAACCTGTTTAGCTGTATTTATGGAGCACCATTTGTTGATTTCTGCTAATGAGATCGGTGGCAGTAATTTCAACCCTTCGGTGTGCAAAATCGGTAACCCAAACCCAACCGACGAGATTCCTCCCCATGCTTCAAAGAAATCACCCTTTTCTAACCCTTTCAAATCTGGAGTACATGGAGAATGGTCAGAGACAACTGTGGTAATTATGTCATTGCGAAGGGCTCTCCATAGTAACTTTCTGTTATCGTCCGTTCGGATTGGTGGACAACATTTGAAATGGGTCGAGCAATTCCCAATTTTTTCAGCACACAACGACAAATAGTGGAAACATGTTTCGGCAGAAATGGGCAACCCTTTAGCCTTGGCGGCACGCAACAATGGGATTGCTTCATGGGTAGCCAAGTGCACAATGTGTAATGGAACTGTGGGCGATAAAGTGGAACAGTTGATGATCTCGGCTATGGCGGTCGTTTCAAAATTGTCTGGCCTCGATGCCAAAAATGAAGCATACGAAGTGGCATCAATGTTCTTTAAGGTTGAGTTTTCTTCCTGTGCCAACAACAACGGGGTGCTGACAGTGGTTTCCTCTTCAGCAAAATAGTATGGAGAAGCGTGATGTTGGTTAACCTTTCTGGCATGTTTACCGTAAGTTGGTTCGGCACCCGCCAATATAGACGTGTGAGCCAAAGCTCTGGCCTGTTCGTCCGACAACACTGCATGGTTCATCGATCCCGCATGGTTATGAGGCGAGCAGCAATTTTCGTGCTCATCGTGGTGATCTCCTTTGTCATTGGATAGTAATTGAACAACTGGATGTGGTGCCCTATTGATGAAACTTGCCGACATGCCCAAATTAAAATCCTCGATATCGGCTGTCAATGTATCTGCTGAACTGCTGAGTTGTTCCATTTGCACTTCTTGTTCGTCATCTTCGGGAATGCTAAACGTCGCACCAGACGTTGGCTTTGGAGGTTGCATTTCTGCATGGAACATCAATAATGTCTTTTCATCCTTGACCTCTTTCATAGCTGCCAATATATGTTCAGTTTTGATTGCTGGAAATTCGTCCACCCCAGATTCAATCAAAAACGCCTTGAAACCACGTACACCCATTCGAATCAAAGGTTTGAGATCGTGTACATTGTCTGGAACCAAACCACCCCAAAATCCAACGTCAACCCAGGTCTGACCTCTAGCTGCGTTGATTTTCAAATTAAAGTTTCCCACAGTTGTTGTTGGTGGTATAGCATTGAGCGGCATGTCAATCACCGTAGTCACACCACCAGAAGCGGCCGCTTTGGTTCCAGTTTCAAATCCTTCCCACTCGGTTCTTCCAGGTTCATTCAAATGCACATGTGCATCTACCAACCCTGGCATAATCACTGCTGGAGAAACGTTTCTATAATCTATAGGTAAAACATTGTACAATTGGAATATAGGATTCCCCGGTGATAGCACTTCTGGAACAATTTCTATGATTTTGCCCGACTCGGCAGAAAATATAATAGTGGCTGGAGTGACCGATGACCCTATTAAAACTCTATTCGATGATATTGCTCTTGACATGGCTGGAAAGAAAGAATACTCTGGTTTTACCTTTGGATCAGATGCTTTTTTGTTGGACGATAAACACACCGATAAGAAAAAGTAATTATCGCGAAATAGATAGATAGGGAAAAAGAAACGGGTGTCAAACTACCAAATGTTATAGAGAAAACAAGAAAAGACGAATCAACTGAAACGATTCCGTTTTGTATTTATAAAGAACTATTATGTATAAAAAAACCCACTCGTCAACCTGTTCCATCGGGATACCCCCATACATTGATAGGTCACAAAACCACGACACTTCAATTATTTAGTGTTTTTTTTTATTTTTTCTACCCGTCCTTCGGCCAAATGCGAAAATTCCGTTCGGGATATGCTTCCCGAAACAGGGGAAGCTCTTTAGTAAGTGATCAATTGTTTACCATCTTTGGAGTTGACAACACCATCTTGGTATAACTCATGAAGAGGCTTTCCACCATCATACTTACTCTCAATGGATTTAGCATCGGTCAATTTACCATCTTCGTACCAAGTAATGATTTGGTTCAAGGTCAGGGTCTTCAATTCTTTATTGTTCTTCAAGAGCTCAGTGACCCAAAAACCTGCACTTGTGAAATTTTTGAAGATGTGCAATGATGTTGGGATAGTAACTGGTTGGAAAGACATTCCTCCGTAGGTCAACATCAACCCATTGTTGTTTAACTTTCTAGCGATACCTGTAGAGCTTTTACCACCAACACAATTAAGTGCCAACTTGGCTTCACCTCCGGTTTCTTTGATCCAGTTTTTGATAGTTGGACCAAATTCTTTGGAGTTGCTCTCTTCTTCGGTGATGACTTGTGTTGCTCCCAAGGATTTAAGATAGTTGACAGTCTCTGCAAGATCTGGTCTGTCTCTGATGACGGAAATCGAGTTGATGTTCAACAATTTCCCAATCTGGGAGGCATATTTACCAACAGCAGAAGTACCACCGTTTTGAATAAACCAATCCTTACCTGGGTTCAACTTGACGTAATGGGTCAACATAAGGTAGGCTGTCATTGGGTTGACTGAGATTGTGGCACCTTGATTGATGGTCAATCCGTTTGGCTTGTTGTTGGCTTTTGATTGGACTGGGTTTGGTAGTTGGATAAAGTCGTCTTCGTTTCCCAAAGCATGGGTTCTCCAAGTACCAAAGTTTACTTGAGATGGAATCACCCAATCACCCGCTTGGAGACTCTGGACATTGCTACCAACTTTGAGAACTTCAAATAAACCTTCGTTACCACATGGGGCTGCTGGTTCTGCAGTGCCAAATGCTGTGGTTTTTTCTGGCTTGGATGGATAAACACCTTGAATTTGGTTGATATCGGAAGGATTGACTGGAGAGGCTAAGGTTTTGACAACAACCTGGTTTGGTGCTAAATTTTCATCATCGATTTCGAAATTTTGGGTGAACAAAACATCCTTAGGTTCTCCGTGTTGAGTGTAGAGTACGGCTTGAGCAGTGATCATGGTTCTGAATTGGTGGTAAGTAGCTAACAATCTTGGACGAATTGGTTGTTTTAATAAAGAGAACATCGTGATTCTATCGCTATACGTTGTTGTGGGGAGAGTGTGAGATCTAGGAGAGGGAGAGGGAGCAACAAATAATCAGAAAAAATTGGTTGGTTAACAAGCCGATGCGACGGGTGCAACAAAAAAAAATAGTAAGCCCCACACTCCCGGGAACACCAACTTCGTTATTACGGGTCACTACGTACTCTACTCATCCTTCTTTAACAACCTTTGTTGTTTCTGTAACCTTTTTAATTTCGTGTTTTGGTAAGTTCCCAAAAAGAAGTACACGAAGTTGAAGAAAACCACCCAAAGTTCCTGGGGAACAAACTTCTGAGCAGTAACCAAGGCAAATGACGAAACAACTAAAGAACTTTTCAACACCGGGAGGTACCCTTTCTTCAACCCTGCTTTGATAGTACTAGCAATCCTCTTTATCTCAGTGACCACATCAAACCCATCCTTGGGGAACTTGTAATTGTTAATGAGGGAAATCCATGAAACAAAACACGCGGAAAGTGTAGGTGTAACGGTGAACAAAGATGTCAATATCTGGAGAATCTTACCCCTGGTACTCAATGTGCCCTTGAAGATCTTGCTATTGATTATCTGGTACATAAAATGACTGATCGGCGTGGCAATACAACTCCCATAAATAATCATGGTCAACAACTTTGAACTGAACACATGCTTGATTTTGAAACCTGCAATGTGGGTCTCCTTGTATTCGTTGGTTATTACAGAAGATACTGTTTCATTGAGCCCCGAGAACACACCAGCAGTGAGGGATTTGGTCAACAATGGATACTTGATGAGATACGCTATGTATTGGCCGTTCAATTTCTTAAGATTCGTCATTCTGTGGCAGCCGTCTGTTGTCTTTTTCCTACATTTTTGTTTTCACTAAGGTGGTTGTTGAGTTTATATAGTGTTGAGTTCGGCGATAACAGAACGCGGATTACTCCGCAGTTAGTTGTCGTTTTGCCTCGGGCAGGGGAAAATTCTTGCTGTTAGCGCATTAACAAAAGCAAATATATTGCGCTAACTAAAAGATGTAAAACTTGGCTATGGCATACCTTATTGCTCCACGTGTAACTACAAAGTCACATAGTCTTTGCTATCATTGGTGTAGCATGTATAGTAGTAAACTCAAGTAGACATCTCACCTCTACCTTATCTTTTAATGAAAAATTGGTGCAAAATTTGCCACAAAAAAAAAAAACAAGAAAGTACCAAGAAAGATATACCGTGACAAACGGTTATCCAAGAAATCAAACAATGCCACCTCGTAAATAACAATCAAGAATCTCTTTCCATACACTTCCTGGGTTCATTTGGGGTAGATATTGGCAATGTAGCCCAGCAACTACCAATACCATTATGGTCGGCCAAACTACAAAGTGCTATTTCTTGCAATCTTATTGGTCAGACAGATCACCCATTGTCAGACACTTTTTTTATTTTCCTCCACATATTAACACAAAAGCCAATTTACCACCACAAAAGTGACATGTACAGTTCCAGCAAGCAATTTTCTTATTTCCCCTTGATTTCGGAAGAATACAATTAAGAAGAAAACCACTAGAGACCCATCATCAACTAGACGTATTTCTTCTCGGGCAAACAGATTTATCAAATCACTTCTACATCTCAAACAGTGGCTTGTCTAACCAACAATCCTTTTTTTCCTCCCCCTCCTCTTAACGGAAGAACACAAGATATTGGAGATGCTAATCGCCAACTATTGCCGTGCGAGGGCAACCAGTGGCAGTTACATTACGTCATATTATTGTGCCGTGGTGAATTTTTTTTTTTTTTTTGGTTTTATTGTTGGTCACACGAAGTGTCTATAATTGCCATATTCGTATACATTCATTTTTGGCTAATAACCAAGGGTAATTAAAATTAACCATGACTCAGGAAACTCACCTGTCAACTACCCAACTTTCTCTTCCGCCCGCCTTGTTCAACGTTATCTATCGTTGGGTGAGCACAGGTTCATCCATTGCAAAAATTTCCCCGCATCACGCCTGTATCTTACATTCAATTATTAATAGCATACAGCTCCATTGTTGGAGATCTGGGAGAATTGAGTTTTATGGTTTTATTTGATTCATCCGTGATAGATAAAGCCAGTTGCAAGTTCGTCTTAGTGTCATTTCTTTTTTGGCCCTGGACACGACACAAAAGCATTTTGAGTCTCGGAGGAACACAACCATCGGAATTTTGCTGCTGTCGGTTTTCTATTATTTCTCTTGTGGGCTTTAATTACTTTTTGTTTGTTTGTTACAATTTTGGCACGATTGTTAAAGCCAGATCTTCTACCCCAGAGGACATGGCTTAACCATACGCCGTAAAATACATACATCATCTGGGGTAAGTGTGGATATTTGCCCTCGGAGGAAAAGCACTCTACTTGTCTAACCATCCAGCTTTCCTCCACCACCTCTCATACCACATGCATCGGTGCTTAAAAAAAAGCAAACTTTTTTTTGACGACACGTCAAAGTTTGGTGGGAGCAACATAATCGTATACCATTTGTCCATGACCCCCAGACTTGGGCAAAGCCTGCTAACCAATCCATCATTTAAGGTTGTCTAACCACAACCGAATCTCCCACACAAACGGGACTTCCCCCACCTCACCCCACCTCATGTTATTTTCTTTTTTTTTTTCCAGACACTGGGAAAACATAATTTTCCTTCTCTGGAAAAACTATTAGTACAAGAAAAAAAATGTCTGCATAAAGGAAAAATTATTTGTGGTTGCTCCTGTAAAAGCAATATCGCTATCCACATATTCAAGCATAGTCTAACCTACTTTGTGTAACAATCATTTCATGATTATTCTATTCCACCTGTAGAAGACAAACTTAAAGAAAAAAAGTTCCTCATTATCGTGTTTTCCCCCAATTTCGAGATATAAAAGGATTAAACATTTCCCCATATTTTTCGGTTTTTTTTTTTGCAGTCTATCATCATCTTTAAAGTTTTCTTGGGAGTGTCTCATATTTATCTAATCATGTCTCAAGAGAAAATTCCTACTGCTACAGATAAACCTACCGTCAGCCGTGACGAGTTGTTTGAAAATTCCAACCATAGTTCCCAATCCAGTGTCAACAAGAGGAAGGACGGCTCAGAGTTGGAGTCGTTAAACTCCGATGTCGAGAGAGAAGAAGGTGAACATGGTAACATTTTAGCCCAATACTCCGAAGAGCAAGTCATGCTGATGGGCCGCAACTACGCTGTTAAACATGGTTTGGATCCAGACTTGTTTGGAAAAGCAGCTGCTTTGGCTAGATCACCAGGAGCGTTCAATTCAATGCCTTTCCTCACTGAGGAAGAAAAACAGGGTTTATACCTCGAAGCAACCAAGAAATGGCACATTCCTTGGGAACTTTGGAAAGTTATCGGAGTTGGTGCATTAGCAGCTGCTGTTCAAGGAATGGATGAGCTGGTTATTTCAGGTGCCACTTTATTCTACCCATCTGCATTTGGAGTCACGGAAATGAAGAATTCAGATTTACTTGAAGGTTTGGTTAATGGTGCTCCTTATTTGTGTTGCTCGGTTATCGCGTGCTGGACATCAGATTTGTGGAACAGAAATTTGGGAAGAAAATGGACCATCTTCTGGACTTGTTTAATCTCCGCTGCCACTTGTATCTGGCAAGGTTTTGTCAACACCTGGTGGCATTTGTTTATTGCCAGATTTTTCCTTGGTTTTGGTATTGGTGTGAAATCCGCTACCGTTCCTGCGTATGCTGCCGAATGTACCCCAAAACACGTTAGAGGTGCCTTGGTCATGTTGTGGCAATTCTTCACTGCTGTCGGTATCATGTTTGGTTATGTCGCTTGTTTGGCCTTCTACTATGTCCCAAACAAGAGTTTTGGTACCGGTTTGAACTGGAGATTGATGCTTGGTTCGGCCTGTATTCCTGCTATCATTGTTTTGTTCCAGATTCCGTTTGTTCCAGAGTCACCTCGTTGGTTAATGGGTAAAGGAAGACACAGAGAAGCCTATGAATCTGTTAGAAAATTGAGATTTGAAGATATTGCTGCTGCTCGTGACACTTTCTACCAACATGTCTTGTTACAAGAAGAAGGTACCTACGATATCCCAACTTGGAAAAGAGCCATTGAAATGTTCACCATCAGAAGAAACAGAAACGGTGCTATTGGTTCTTGGATTGTCATGTTTATGCAACAATTCTGTGGTATCAACGTCATTGCCTACTATGCTTCCTCTATTTTCATTCAAGCTCAATACAGTGAAATTAGTGCCTTGTTGGCTTCCTGGGGGTTTGGTATGATCAACTTTACGTTTGCCCTTCCTGCTTTCTTCACCATTGATAAATTCGGTCGTCGTAACTTGTTGTTATTCTCCTTCCCGTTGATGGCAGCGTTCTTGTTAATTGCAGGTTTTGGATTTTTGCTTCATGATAGACAAGGACGATTAGGAATGGTCACCACGGGGGTGTACATCTTCTCAGCAATCTACTCCAGTTCAGAAGGACCGGTTCCTTTCACTTACTCTGCTGAAGCGTTCCCATTGTACATCCGTGACTTGGGTATGAGTTGGGCCACTGCAACTTGTTGGTTCTTCAACTTCATCTTGGCATTCACTTGGCCAAGATTGCAAAACGCATTTACTTCAACTGGGGCTTTTGGTTTCTACGCAGCTTGGAACGTTGTTGGTTTCTTTTTGGTGTTGTGGTTCTTGCCAGAAACTAAGGGTTTGACATTAGAAGAATTGGACGATGTCTTTGCCGTGCCAATGTATGACCATGCTATCTACCGTACCAAGCAACTCTGGATCAATTTCCAGAGATACATTTTACGTCGTAATATCCCCCCAATGCCACCATTATACAAACACCAAAGAATGGCTGTCACAAACGCAGAATGGAACGAAAAGGCTGAAGTTACACATGTGGAATAGAATACCGGAGGTTCAATTACATTTTACATCTTTGTGTTATTGTTGTCGCTTCAAACTTTATATTTGTTATTATTTTACTATACAAACTACTTTAGATAATATCTACCTTAAGAAATCTCTCAAGTAAGAACTCAATTTAGTGGCACCGTCTTCTAATGCATCCTTCAAAACTTCCAAATCTTGATTGGCATTACCTGAAAATTTAGAAGCAAACTCTCTAGCACTTGCTTCCAAGTCACCCAACCCACCAGCACTACTATTTGAACGAGCTCCAGCACCTTCTTCTTCACCAAAGTACGACGATGAAGAAATGGACTGAGCACCATTGAAAGCTTGTAGTTTTGTTTGGGCTTCTGCCTTGGCTTGTTCATCAAAACGAGGGCCTCTTCCGAAAAACTCGTCGGACGAAATACCCTTTTGCGTTCCAAACTTGTTGGAAACTTCACCAGTATATTTGACTTCCTTGTACTTCTTTCCTGCGTTACTGCTCACTACATTATCACCCTGAGTCATACCAAACCCTAACTTTTGGAACTGTTGAGTTGTTTCTTGGATTGGTGCAGGGGTTAATTTGACTTCTTCGTTCTCCTTTTTCAATGACAACGATCCTCCTCCAACAGAGCTTTTCCTTGGAGAATCTTGTGTGACGGCAGAGCTGCTGGCACATTCGGTAGGCTTATATCCCAATTTCTTTGCTTCTTCAGCTTCTTGTTTCGCCTTCTTTTCGATCTCTTCAAAATCAATCTCGTCGTCAGTAACCTTGATTCTCTTAGCAGCTAAACGAGAATTTCTTGGTCCGTTTCCCTTGCTTGACAAAATTGATTTCTTTGCACTGGTGTTTAATCTAGATGTACTACTCGTTGTCGTCGTACGTACAACAGTCTTCTTTTTGCTCAAGTCATCGGTTGATGCATTTGGAGTGACATTTTTCGACGACACTGGAGATGCGGTGTTTGAGTTGTTGACGGGTTTGGTCCAGTTGGAAAAGAAATCATCGGTAGATTCACTTTGGGAATCACTCAATGACAATACATCTGTGGTATCATCCAAAGTAACAATATCTGGATGTTTCTCAGCATCTTGCAATGCCTTATGCTTCAACTTTTCCTTATATTTAGTGGCACATGGAGATGAGTATTTGGCTGTGGCATCAACACCATTCTTGTTATTCACATACTGTGAACCACCATTCTTAAGGAAGAAATCTTTTGCCTGTTGGTTACCACCAAACTTGAAGTTTCTCAATTGAATACGTTGCCATGAGTCCAAGTTGGAAGACTTCACAAAGGAAATGTGGACACCCAAGTTTCTGTGGACTGCCGAACATTGCAAACACAAGAAAATACCAAAGGGAATAGATGTCCAGGTTGGGTTTTTATTGGAACAGTCGAAACAAACTTGGTTGGCAGGATCTTTTTTCAACCTATCAAAGACTTGCTTTACTTCAGCTTTATCTGCTATTTCAGACATTTTTGAACAATAAATATGAACGCAGGTGCTGTGGGTTATAGATTATACAATTGAAATAAAGATGCTGTCAGCAAAAAGAGTTAGTTGTTTTTTTTTTCTTTTTGTCGCACGGACTGATACAGGTTTGATCTCGTTGTTCAATTCTATTCTATTCTGTGAAATCGAAACCTTTGAAAAAAAAAAAAAAAAAAAATTTCGCTGCCTAATTAGAGTCGTGCGACAATCAGTTTCTAAGTATATATGGGTGTGTCGTTTCGTGTACTAACTGTTTGTATATACAAGTGTGTATGTATCACTCCCTAATGGAACGGTCTGGATCCACCACGAGCAAATTCCACAATCTTCCAACCCTCTGTTGTCTTGTTATCAAATTCTTCTGGGATTCTGGTCAAAACCATAGCATAAGTACTCAATTGAATATGGTCTTCAGTACCAGCTGCAATTTCCCCGGTTTTAGCTTTTCTATAAAGATGGATTTCTTGTGCTCTACAGCTGACAACAACTACCGGCACATCATTTGGTTGCAAGCTTTTACAGGTGACAATTTCGACCCCTCTAATATCCAACACTCTACTATCGGAAAAGAGTCCTTGTTGTATGAATTGTTTGTTGTTGGCTTCCCACACATTGTATGGAGCTTCGCTCAACCATTCTTTCAACACATTGGTGTCATTCTTCACGTATGCATCGACCACTTCTGGCACAATGTAGTTGGTCAAAGTTCTTTGGAAATCAGTGAGTCTAAACGATGGGTCCATCAACTTTAATTGTCTGACAACCTTGGCTTGCTCGGTTTCGGAAAAGAAACCAGTGACTTTTTCGATGATGGTACGTATCAATGCAATCAAACCGTTTTCTGATTCTTCCCATTTTTCTTGCAAATACGAAACCCCACGTCCCACCGGTGATTTCAATTTGAAGTCCTCCCATTTTTCTCCCACGGTAGGGCCGGTGGCTTTATGTTCAGTGGAAATCAAGGCACCGCCAGCTTCTTCGTTTTCTCTAACCGGTCCTTGGTAACCAAGCTTCTTTTTTCTTTCCAATTCCTTCTTTCTCAACGTTTCTCTTTGTTCTTTGGTCAAAAATCCACCATATGAGGTTGATGAACCATCGTCAATAACTTCGGAAACATCTTTGTAAACTTGTGTTTGTCTGACTGGTTCAAACGCTTTATCTGCTACGTCAGCTGTCACCTTGACACCGGTTCTCACACCTTTACCAACTGGAGATTCCCATGCCTTGTAAGCAACATCACCTACAGTTTCAGCACCTTTCTTCAAGACTTTACCGGCAGCAGTACTTCCCAACTGTGCCTTTGCATACGCTTCCTTGGCCTTCTTGAAAGCTTCAGACTCTGCCATTCTACCAGATTCATCTTGTAAAGCTTTGATATTTTCTTTCAATTCGCTAGATTTCTTGACTTCGGTTTTAAATGTATCGAAAAAGACTTTCAAAGGTGAGTCGGATGATGGAGGTTTCTCATTAAGGTTGATAGGGGTGTAATGGAATGATCTTGTGGCAGATAATACAAGTGGCCCGACGGTACTATTTGTTGAAGTTAACAACGGGTTTCTCTTTATTATTGTGGATCTCAACATATTATTAAAACGGAATGGGTGTTGGAAAATTAACTGATACAGATATGAAATAAATAAACAAAAAAAGGGATACTATTTACAAGTAGGATGGAATGGTGGTATCAAGAGATGGAGGAGTATTTTCCAATAAGAAATAATTTTGTGTGGGCAAAAATTTTTCAGCGCCGAAAGTAAAGTGAAGAAAAAGAAATAAAAAAAAAAAAAAAAAAAATTAGCTACATTTATGTCATTCGTTCTATGCACGACCTTCTTTATATTTACTCAACTACGGTTCCAATAATGACTGAGTTTGACCAAAGCCAACACAACAGCAGTACCGACAATACCCATTTGTACACCATTCAAGATATTGTATTGTCTGTTTTCAATTTCGATTGCTCTAGAATACGGAATATCGTCTCTGAAAGAGATCATGGTGTACAACGGCAACCATTTGTTCTTGAAAACCCGGCCCAAAGTGTAGTCTAATTTCTTTTTTATCAAATATCCCACATCGACAACTTTCGATGACATCTCATAGTAATTATCCAAGGCCAATTTACAAATAGCGTCTAGGTCAGCTTTTCTGCTTGGGGAATACTGGGTGAACGCAGCTTCTATATCACCATTGTTGGCATCAATCAATTCCATCAATACTCTAACGTCTTCAAATCCACAGTTCATCCCTTGACCATAGAATGGGACCATGGAATGTGCCGCATCTCCCAAAATTATTCCCTTGCCATTACTATAAGGATAGCAACTCACTTGCATCAAAGAACCCCTGGGATTAGAATCAAACGCGTCAGCCAAACTTTCTTCTCCAATAAGCTTATAGGCATCGGGGAAATTGTGTTTGAAAAACTGCAAAAACTCACCACTTGACTTGATTTCTTCAATGACACGCCAGGGACTAAAGAATGTCGACGTGAAAGATCCATCTTGGTTTGCCAACGCAATCAACATAAAATTGTGTCTTGGCCAGATGTGCAAATGGTTGGCATCAATGGAGAACTTGTTGTTTGAATCCTTGCTTGGAGGGATGTACAATTCCAAATACTGCATGTCGATGTATTTTTGAGAATAATCCATTCTGATCCCTCTTTGTAATTGATATCTGAACTGGGAATGTGCACCATCACATCCAATGACATAATCAAACTCAAACACTTGGGTTTCTCCTTTGCTGTCAATAAATGTCATCTTTGAACTGTTCTTGCTATCCAATTTAACCAACCTGTGGTTGAACAATATCCTCGCGTTAGAGTTATCCAACTCTTCTAACAAGCAATTGTTCAAAAAGGATCTGTCAATGGAGTTAATACATTCCCCATTCAATCCGTAAACCTGCGATTCCTGTTTCGTTCCAGTGATATCATGAATCATTCTTCCTTTCATGGGGATGATATGCTTCAATACTCTTTCAGCCATATCAGAATCAACATATTTCAAGGCTTTAATTCCTCGGTTGCTAACAGCCAAATTAATGGATCGTAAGTTTCGTTGGCCAGCATCGACAGTTCTCGGATCTGGTCTTAGCTCAAATAAAGTCACGGTATAACCTTTAGAGGTAAATGCCAAAGCTGCCAAGCACCCAACCAAGCCAGCACCGACTATCCCAATTGTTTGCTCTTTATTTGTAGATTCCATTAAACTATTCGGAGATATATAAAGAATACAGAGAATAGGGCCGATGAAAAATCATGCAGAAAAAAAAAAAAAAAAAAAGAACAGAAAAATGGGTTGATCATGGAGGTATTTATTTGTATGTATTATTTTTTTCGTTCTCCCCTTTCTCCGAGATCTGGCTACTAGCACAACTAAATCAGGCGATTGCATAGGTGTTACCCTTTAACTTTCGCCAATTTTAATTTCTTCTCTTCTATGGATTTCTTCAAGGTTGCAATCTGTAGTTCTAATTCTTCGTTTCTCTGGGAAAACTCCTCGTTTGCCTTGATGGTGTTACTCAAATTCTCCGCCATGGTCAAGTGTTGGTATTTCTCTTGCAATGCAGCTCGATTTTCAATCAATTTTAAGTTCTCGTTTCGAGTTTGATCCAAGTCCTTAGTGTATTGCTCACTTTGGCTGGATATTTCACTATGAGTCACTTGCAAACTGTCAATCTTTCTTCTTAAGTCGTTGATCTTAATTACCAACTCGTCATTCATCTCTTTAATATTTGCCAATTCGTTGGTGTTATTACTCAACGAATTCGCATTTATCAAGTAAAACTCATTTTCGTACTGTATAATCTTTGGTTCTTGGGTTAATGCATCTGACAAATTGACACCCACACCGGTTAAAAATTCCAATGAACTAAGAAAGCGAAGCAAATCATCACCGTCCAACTCCATAATCTTAGACTTGTTACTGTTAAACAAAGATAATATTAATCGAAGAATGAAATCAAACCCTTCAAATACAACAAAATCAAGGATCTGTAAGCACGTTTCTAGACCAAGCAATTCGCTGTTGAAAAATTGCACCGCAATGTTTCTGTACAAGGTGCTCAAATTAATTCCTTGCACACTAATGTGTTTAAACGCATCAAAGAGTTCATCTTCCAACGATCTGCTGATCTTGTAAAAAAACTCATCCTTGTTCAAATCTGAAAACAATCTGTTGAACTTAAGCAATAAATAAAATATATCTTCTTGGGAGACCTCCGGGAACGTGGAAATCAAACTGCAAGCATTAATGGCAAATCGACTAACAGGAACCTGTACCATGTCCTGGTGCACCTCTTCCTGAGTTCTTTCAATTTCTGCCTTGCTATTGGATATTTCGTTGACGTAATAATTAAGCACCATCAATACCTCTCTTCCCTTTGACTCAACATTCAAGTTCTCAATGTACTCATCTCTAGATTGCCTTGCCCTTGCCAACAAACCTGGGAAAGTTTCTTTCGAATTGAGCTTTTGTCTGATCACCAACGTCTTCAAATAAACAAAATATCTGATTCTATCTGGGATTCCTTTTAATATTTCTTTTTCCAATTGATCAGTTTCCTTATTCTTTAAAAATTGATTGCTATAATCTTCAATCAACCCCACCCAATAATCTGTTCCTTCGTTTCCCGACTCAAGGCTGTTCAATTTGGCTCTGATCGCTCCCTGGCCCAAACTCTGGTTAACAAATAAATCCGAATTTTCATTTAATTGAGCCGAATTGTAAATCTCACACTGTCTGACTGCAGATATTTGCGATACCGAATCGTTTAAATCAAACGTTATTTGTCCAGGGCTATGGACCACAGTTGGACTTAGTGGAAGCTCTGGAAGCTTTTTCTGTGGATCAACCCCATTGGGAGAAGTTGGCAGCGTTACCTCAACCGATTTTCGAAGTGGCAACGGTGGAGGAAGAGGCAATGAATCATTGGATACTGCCGGAGTGGTATTCGTGGCTTCTTCAGACATGGTTTGCTTACTGTGAGTGAGTACGTTCCGGTTGTTAAGAACTCAGATTTTGTTTTTTTCTTATTTTTTTGTCTCATATTTTCTATTGTATAAAACTGCGCTAATTCGTTGTGCTGTTTAAATTGAACGTTACGTAATAAAAATAAGCCTACTACGCACTAACCCACATTTTTCGTGCCATATACATATATATCTATCCTATAAATTCTTACTACTCTAGACGTCTTCGCTTTGGGGACTTCCCTCTCTCAACTTGTAAGACCAGTACATATGCTTTCGCTCTTTCACGTTCTTTTGCTCTCGTAATTCTTTGACTGGGTGTCGTCTTGGGGTTAGCAGAAACTAGTTTGACATCAGTATCATGAGCATGATGGATAGAATTATCATCGAGTTCTTGAATGTCGCTATCAGACGTAACAGATCTTAGGCATCCAGTTTCTGCTGTAAACTGTGTCTCCAGTTCAACTGTCTGTTGCGTATGCTGCTCACCATCTTGTTGGACCGACAACCTTCCGTTTTCCAATATGTCGTTAGCATTGATACACGAGATCTCCGGTTCCGCTTGCTTCTTACCTATTGACTTTTCTGTTATGAACTTTATTGTTTCGTCGTCAAGTAATTTTTTATTTCCACCATTTGAATGTTTTGCAAAAAAGGAGCTCGGCTTTATACTCAAATGCGAGACTCCAGAAGTGACCTGCTCTTCGATTTTAAAACTCTTATTTTTTGGTCTATTTTCCTTTTCAGATTCTTCCATCAAAGCTTTATACTCTTCAACAAACTTCTTCAGGTCATCTTCGAAATCCATAGCCCATCTTGAGTTGGCAATGAACTGATCGATATGCTTTTTAATATTCATCTCCAAATGCAATGTTCGATGGGGAAGAATTTCATTCAAGGTATTTATGACAAACTGGGGAATAATATGATGTTCGTACGTATCATTCAAGTAGTTATTCTCAAACTTACGTCCATTGTCTCTAAATCGAGATTTTCTTGTTCTACTAGCCACACCCGATCCGAGAGTGGGGCTCCGAATAGTCGTTTCTTGGATAATTTCAATCACATCATCTTCATCTTCATCTTCATCTCCATTATCTTTCACCCCTTCTTCATTCTCTTCTTTCCCTTTTTCCTCCACTTGGTCCGCGTCTCCATTCTCAGGGTTCGAAGAACTCGACTCTCTTACTGAATCAGAAATTGATCCGTTCGGTTCCAATAACTGCTGGTTCATATGCAACGCTAAGAATTTATCAATCCAATGCCTTCTCATATTGTTCCGCTCTTCCGTTGCAAAAATACTTCTTTGCAAAGAATGTTGGTGTTTTCTCCAGAGTGTTTCACATGCCTCTAAATTAAACAACCACTTTTTGACATTGTAAATCACATGTATACCACAATCATTATAATTATTCTGACGAGGTACTCTAGCCGAAATAACTCGAAGCTGGTCCTTCTGAATCTCGACATCATATTTATCTTTGCAATACTCTATTAAGAATGATTTCAACGGAGTTTTGACATTGTCTCTGCGCAAACCCAACGAGTCGAATACAAATATCTCAGCTCCTAGTTTCTTGGGTTTTTCGCTAGCCTCGTCATTTGCAGGATCGGATGAGATTTCCTCCACGGACTTTTCCTGTATAGACTTTTCCTGTATAGACTTTTCCTCTTTTTTGTTGGATATTGCATCCTCCAATAGAGTAGGTAGACCCCGGATTATGCAACAATACCAATGGTGTCGCTCATTAATAGGCATCACAATGTAAGGAATGGACATTAGGTCTAACTTTTGAACCCATCTTTTAATATTTTGGTAATAATCAGGTTCGTTACCGGCTCTTGGCTTTGAATTCAATTTTGTGTAGAAGAATGAGTTGAATGCATGAATTTCTTCTCTTCTGACTATGCCAACCTCGATTGCTTCTTCTATGTCATACTTAATGCAAAAGTCCATCACTGCATCGTTAATCCAGGAATTATTGTATAACGTTGCAAAATCATTGTGTGATACTCGAAATAACTTCCCATCAGGAAACATGTACCGCAAATCTGGATCAAACTTAGCAGGCACCTCCCACGAAAGGTAATCCTCCTTATCAAACAAGCTCTCGGTATCATTAGAATTGTTTGAGTTAAAAACCTCTACTTCGTTAGCATCACTTTTACGAGCGACGTTATCCCAGTACGCCTTTTTTTCATTTCGGGTACGCAATCTAGTAAAAGTATCTGTTGCATTCGTCTCCTTCGCATTTACGTCCCCATCTTGAAAGTCATCATCTTGAGCGTCCATTACATCATGTATTACCTCAACATTCTTGCTTAGCTTCTGTAAAGCTCCATCTGCTAAGGTTTTATCCGGATCGACTTTCACACATGGATGATCATGAAAGTAATCGCGAAGAGGGCTGTCTGTCCCGTAATGTGATGCAACAATTGTCTCCCGACGTTCATTTAATTCAATAATAATGGAAGTCAGCGCAAACGATAGCGACTTCAATTGCTCGTCGATGTTTATGACAAAAC
Organism: Candida labiduridarum; assembly: GCA_030572435.1. Taxonomy (NCBI): domain Eukaryota; kingdom Fungi; phylum Ascomycota; class Pichiomycetes; order Serinales; family Debaryomycetaceae; genus Candida; species Candida labiduridarum. The sequence goes on from JAJLZW010000054.1 coordinate 26,901, forward strand.
CCGGTTGAAGGTTCCTGTCCTTGTAGGCACAAATATATTTTCCATTTTTTGATATTCCAAGTGCAAACTGACCGCCAAGCCTAGTTTGGAAACTATCTCCATTCAATTTCCGGATTGATCTCAAATCGATAAATACAGCAGGGGGTCCATTCAACATTAAACCTTCTAAATCAATAGGTAATCCATAACAGTCTGTCATTTCACTTAGCTTACCGGTTGTCGTTCGTACTGCTGAGCGCGACGGTAGCGAGTTTAGTCCATTCAATCTCCGTCTGCACATCTGGGCACGTTCTAGACTTCTATTGGGATCACCCAAAACTGTGGTACTCTCTGTCAATCTAGATTGGCTTCTGGTATTCTTCTCAAGTGACATGTCTCGCGATAGTAGTGGGGATCCCAGAATGACCTTTGCAGAGTTGTTGCCCAAGGTATTAGTTGGTTTGAAACTTCCGCCTCCTCCAATGGAAATTCCCTTTCTTCGTAGTGATGGATAATCTCGTTTCTTAAGTTCTGACATGGTTCAAATACGATATTAGGAGGTTCCTCAACGTGTATTCCAGGGTATAGTGATGTATGTAATTTTGTTTTTTTTTTTGCCTAGTTAATCTTGGACTATGTTTCATTTCGTATCAATGTTTTTTTTTTCTCTCTGTCTCTGATCTCTCCCGAAACGGTTACGACTTGTAGAAGAGTAACCTAATATGAGTTAAAGACAAAACGATAAACACGATGTGGGGGGTTGGTTTCATTCATACTTGATTTGCGTTTTGTCTTTGCTATGTTATAGAAATGTGTATACCTAGAAAGACATATTTGTACAATAACTGTCTTTAAATGAGTTTGAGTTGACTCTTGTAAAAGAACCTGATAACAAATTTCTTCTTCCAAACATCAAACTGACGTCTGGTAAGTCTCGAATGTGTTTTTTAAGCTATTCTTCTTGAAGACTATAACTTTATCGTGGTCATCGAATCTACTATCAGTTTGGAACTATGGTTTTCTGCGGCACACGACTTTTGATGAAGTAGTGTGCTCTGGTGGCGAGTTTTTTTTTTGTTTCTCTCTCGCCCTCTCTCTGTCTGGAAGTAGACACAGCTTTATATAAATATTTCACAACGACGTCAAATATCGATCTTTTAAAATCAAAGCCAACAACACACCAATTGACAAACTACAAACATGGGTCAAGGTCCTTCAGGAATGCCAGGAGGCGATAATCTTAATAAGAAGAAAGATGATAAGAAAAAGGAAAAGCCAAAATACGAGCCACCAGTGGAATCCAAGTTTGGCAAGAAGAAAAGAAGAGGACCAGATACTGCTGTCAAATTGCCTAGTGTTTACCCCAACACAAGATGTAAATTGAAATTATTAAAATTAGAAAGAATCAAAGACCATTTGTTGTTAGAGGAAGAGTTTGTTACCAACCAAGAAGCGTTCCAACCAACAGAAGCTAGACAAGCTGAAGAAAGAGAGAAAGTCGATGAATTGAGAGGGTACCCAATGGCAATCGGTACTTTGGAAGAAATTATTGACGATGATCATGCCATTGTTTCGAGCACTGCAAGTTCTGAATATTATGTGTCCATTATGTCATTTGTTGATAAAGGTTTATTGGAGCCAGGTTGTTCTGTTCTCTTGCATCATAAAACGGTGGCCGTGGTGGGTGTATTACAAGACGACGCCGATCCAATGGTGTCGGTCATGAAGCTTGACAAGTCACCTACAGAATCATATGCAGATATTGGTGGGTTGGAATCGCAAATTCAAGAAATCAAAGAAGCTGTGGAATTGCCGTTGACGCATCCTGAGTTGTATGAAGAAATGGGTATCAAGCCACCCAAGGGAGTTATTTTATATGGGGCCCCAGGTACTGGTAAGACGTTATTGGCCAAGGCAGTTGCAAATCAAACCAGTGCCACCTTCTTAAGAATTGTGGGATCTGAGTTAATTCAAAAGTACCTTGGTGACGGTCCAAGGTTATGTCGTCAAATTTTCCAGATTGCAGCTGAACACGCACCTTCTATTGTGTTCATTGATGAAATTGATGCAATTGGAACAAAGAGATACGAGTCCACTTCCGGAGGGGAACGTGAAATCCAAAGAACTATGTTGGAATTATTAAATCAATTAGATGGGTTCGATGATAGAGGAGATATTAAGGTTATTATGGCCACTAACAAAATAGAGTCACTTGATCCGGCATTGATCAGACCAGGAAGAATTGACCGTAAGATCTTGTTTGAGAATCCGGATGCAAATACAAAAAAGAAGATTTTAACTATCCACACTTCAAAAATGAGCTTGGCAGACGATGTCAACTTGGATGAAATAGTTACCGGGAAGGACGATTTATCTGGTGCCGATATAAAGGCTATATGTACGGAAGCCGGTTTGTTGGCGTTGAGAGAAAGACGTATGCAAGTTAAAGCGGACGACTTCAAGTCTGCCAAAGAAAGAGTGTTGAAGAACAAGGTAGAAGAGAATCTTGAAGGGTTGTATTTGTAGGATATAGTCATACGCAGTTGAAAATTATGCACGCTTAGTTGCGTCCTACAGAAATATTGATCAGATAATGGTAACTCTGACAGCTGAGTGCTTCTAACCTAACCCTCTTCGCAGTGCTTAGATTTACTCTAGTTCCGCAAGAGACGTCTATTGTTTTCGCACCGGCTCTAATTTACTTAATGGTGCAATCAATAAGTAGGTATGCGAAAATTTTCAGCTTTTTATTTTTTTTATTTTTTTTTTTCATCTCTTAAACATCAAAACCGACCCATCTTTATTGATCCCACAATAGCGTTCTCCCTTCTACGACACTGGGAAATGAAACATACTTCCCGGACATGTGGTGTGTCTCGACTATTTTGCTCCCGGTACTATTCCGCAGTTAGCGCACACCATTCAATTAAGAGCACGATACAACTTCCGGATAAAAACCTTCCCGTTCTTCGATCGAATCTACCAGTGATGAAACCTCTATCTGGGTTAGGAAGGTTCAGCAAAACAAAACATAGTGTAGTCAGAGACTTAATCCTTTCCCCTGCTTTAAAACAGCAGTTGACTCCGGCATTTTGTGAGATTCTAAGACTTAATCATTGGTTTACAGGTTCGAAGGGTACGAAGATATTGGCGCTGATTATTTTCAGTCATTCTAAAGACATCATCAGGATTCGGTTTCATCTGCCATCTGTCTATGTTCCCATGAAAAGCCGTGGGCAAGGTTTACTTGAGCGAACGCGAACGCGAGTTTTGTTTCGTTCAATTATGGATGCAATAATGGATGCAAATGTAGATTTTGGATTCCAGATACGAGAGTTCGACGATCCTGTGATTAAATTTAATGAAGAACTAGGGAGAATCTCTTTTACTATGGAAGTCAAGTTGAATAAAATACAGAACGAAAAAACGATTCAATTAGAATCGGTCGAAGAGGTTTACGACTTTTTCAGAAGCAGGAAAGAGAAGCAATCAGTACACATTAAAGAGAATCCTAACAATGCCCAAGCAGAAGTCGTTGATACTACAGAAAAACACAACAATCTTGAAAAGGAAGCCCTTCCTGCTACAGACGAAATCGATAGCCTCCAAGCAAACATTGTTCCCACTATAGAAGAACTTAACAGTCTCCGAGACGAGGTCACAGCAGAGCTCGATAGTTTCCCAACAGAAGTCGTTCGTGGTATAGAAGAAGTTAACAATCTCCAAGACGAGGTCGTTCTTGCCACAGGAAAAGTCGATAATTTCCAAACAGAAGTCATTCACACTATAGACGTTGTAGCCTCTGAAGAGTTAGAAAAACAACAAGTAGACGTCTTTTATGATGAGTTGAAAAGAGAGGGCTCAAATGTATTTCAGAAGTTAACTTTTTCAGAAAACCTTCGAAAAGAGATAATTGAAATAATTGTTTGCTCATTTGAGGATATTGCGATTTTTGATTTTGAAGAGGAATTCCGCAAAGCTACTGGAGAAATTTGTATTGTGAATAATGCAGTATATTTTGCGATAGATACAGATATCATTTTTAAACGTTGGAGGTCTAACGAAAATTTACCGCATTGGTTGCCATTGTATTCCCATACTTGTGCCACCGAATTGTCGAAACGTATTTTTGAAGCAATGGGGGAACCAGACCTAATTCTCAAGTCTGTTCATTCTGGGTTTATAATAACTCCCAAGGGACGTGTTACTATGGAGGCAAAGGTTGACATGGAGCTTCGTAAACATCTTGCTAAGCCAAAAAAGTCTGAAGAAATTGAACGTGAATTCCATTCGAAGTCGTTGGTATTAAAGAGAATTTTGGATGCAAATGGAGTAGCACAAAAAAAGATAAGTTTCAACTATTTAAATTATGATAAGCTAAAGGCGATCGGCGTTGGAGAATTCCAAAGAAAGAATATTATTAAACAAATTGTAATAACACTTGTTAAAAAAGCACCTAGTGGCAAGCTCGAAAAAGTTACTGATGTAAGTCCTATAAATGTAAAATCGATCGTGGGAAAAAATTTTGATAATTCGACAAACAATGAAGTGATTGAGCAAATCGGGTTTCTGGTGATACGTGAGATAGTGTTTCGCTTCACCGCCATCCCAGTAACTTATACATTTCTGACGGCGTATAGTGTTTTGCAGATATTGTTATCAAAGATGGAGTCTTTGGAATTAATGGAATCAAAAAAGAAAATAACAATAAGGAATAATTCAGCTAAATCCTTATACGCGTATGCTGGACTTAGTTATTTAGAAGGATGTGGTCTAGAGGAACTCGAAAAATGGTGCAAAGAGAATGTGAAAACTCTCAAGTTGAATTTCCTTTACGAGCGTAACTGGTTCTTAAACGAATGGGTGAGAAAAGTTGAGAATATCGAGGTAGAGATGAAACTAGAGCCTTCATTATTTTCGAAGATTGGCCGACCAATACTTTTCCCAAAATGTGAATTACCGCTTCCACCGCTTGAATTGTTCAATGAAGCGGTGTTCTATTCATTGCTTCGTGTTTCATTATTACAAACACGTGATGCTAAAGACAATAAAGAGAATCTGGTCTTCAGGTGTATGATAGATGATTTGGGTGATGCAGTTTTGAAAAAGTATTCTGCAGAATATTTCATTGGTTTAAAAGATGATTTCCATTGGAACATGGACGATGTTCATTTTATTAATTCAAATCTTGTATTTACCAAGCTAGCATTATCTTATAACTTGCATCGGGGAATACAGAATGAGGAACATATACGACTAATGGAAGCTAAATTGAAGGGAAGTGTCAATATATCAAACGAAAAAATGGGTGATATGTTTGAAAGATTGATAGCCATAAAATATCTCGATGATCCAGATAGTTGCCGTGCATGGTTATTTCAAATTTATGACGTAATACGGCACAACTTTACAAAAGGGCGAAATGAAAAATTCTTGGATAAAGAAGGCTTTGTAAATAGCTTTAGGTACATGATCAGAACATCTCCGTTATATAACAGACGTAAATAGTAAGTAAGTAAGTAAATAAATAAAATAGATCACTTTTCCAGTAGTGAAGGTTTGCCTACTTTCTGGGCTTGCTTGATTCGCATTAGTATTGTCTCTTTGAAAGTTACTTGTTTTCTGCACAAGGGGCATAGACCTCTTCCTCTTGCGCCATTTCCGACTTGGCCCCTAGCGTGGGAACTAGAAATACTTTGAGCAATGCATTCTAGACAAAAAACATGGCCACAAGAGGTAACAGTTGCCTTGGTAACACCATCAAAGCAAATAGGGCATTGGATGTCAGATAATTTCTTGTAGGTTTTGGATTCTTCTGTTTGAGTGGGATTATCTATTAGTTGCTGTGTTACATTCCTAAACTCGATTATTTCAATTTCAGTGTCTTCTTCCTCTTCTTCTTCTTCTTCTTCTACTTCATCATCATCAACATAATCCCCTACTTCATCTAGTTCCACTTCATCTAGCTCTACTGCTTCTTCTTCATCATCATCATCATCATCATCATCTAGTTCCACTTCATCTTCCTCGTATTCATCTTCGTCTTCGTAATCTTCTTCGTCCTCTTCTTCATAGTCATCAATATAATCCTCTAATTCATCCAATTCCACCTCTCCTTCAGATGTAACGTCTATAATATGCTGTTCAGACATAGGATAACAGTTTGAAGTTTCATTGTTTCTGCAGGTATCAGTGGCTATTTTTTTTTTTCTTACATGTCCTGTCGACTTACTTGCAACTGCCTTGCGAAATTATTGTACATTCCAACCTAACGTCACTTTCTTTTCATTAAAACTTCTATTTGTAAAAGAATTGGGTGTTCAGGACGAAGTGGCAAAAGAGTTGTCAAATAACAATTCAATAAATGAATGCAACGTGCTTTCGTTACAAGAACTGATACTGCTTGTATTTTGCGAACGGATTTAAAGTTTGCACTACATCATCAGCAACAAGAACAAAGAATACCATGTATGTATTTGGTCTAGAATCGGATATAAGTGGGAACTATGAACCGACGCGTCGGCGTACAATATATTAACAATAGGGACAGAACTCCGGATAAGCGGGCTCTACAATAAAAGTTATAAAAACAAATTGCTATTGATAAGACAACAAGGTAAAAGGGAAGAGAATGTAATTCGCAAATCCCACTGGCTTATGATGACTTATCAACCGTTTGTTTGGTTAAGTTTTTGCCTTTTTGTCTTAGTCCTTTCTCATTTTGAAGAATTCTCATCCATGTACAATGGTTAAAGGCTTTTTGATCCCGGTTCCAGCCTTGTCAAAAAAAAAAAAAGATTTCCAATAAAACAACTCGATGATTACGAGTTGCAATAGTGTGTTCTGTTTCGGCTACGTCATATGACATTTACACGTGATAATTAACCACAAATTTTGTGGAACATTTTCTTTGTTGGGTGATGTTTCGTTGCAAATGGTAATAACTCGAATGTGTTACAAAAGCTGTTTCAAAACCTCATGACGTAGTTGAAATTCTAATTGTAGTTGATAGTAACAATAGAGAGTTAGGGACGACAGGGATTCAGTGTCAATCGTAGACGTAACAAAGAGTCCGTGGGAATAAGGAAGCAAAGATTTGCTATTGTAAGAAAAAGAAAATGAAGTACACAGAGCACATGCATTTTGTTACGAATGAAAAAGATCAAGGGATGAGATAACTTGCAAACTCCAACGGGATGTTTCTTTTTTTGTTGTTGTTGTTTCTGTACTGGCCACTGACAAGCAGAGCAATAGTCATTGTCACCAGTAGATTAGATCAGTGTCTTTATCAAAGAAATCAAAGCGAAACGGAAACGGAAACAGAAAAGGAAACAGAAAAAAGAAACAAGGAGGAAATATTATCCATATTACACAAAATCTCCCTGCATTTAATCCGGCGCCAATAATATGGTTTCTTTTTCTTGTGATTTTGCACACACACGCCCTCATCGTTTCAATGATCCGAGATTACCTAAGCAATAGAATCAAACACGAGGTTTGTCCATACGAGATACACAACTGGTGACACACAGTTATAGGTGACAGCAACCGATCGCTCTCATCACCAGCACAAGAGCAAACACATACACCACGTAGCGTGGTGGTCTCGTTTGATCTTGCTCAAACTGTTCTCCCATTTCTGCTAAAATTACTACGTCCAATAATAATAATATTACTACCATTATTATATTGTCTTTTATTTCTCGCCGTCTCTCTCTATCTCGGAATGGAATGGCATGGAATGAGGACAAGCGAATTTATGAAACCCTATGACATCATCCTGAATGGGAAGAATTCGGAACTACGTAATCCAAGTACTTTAGAACCGTCTTTGTAATTTCTTATTGGCCTGTGGTTGATAACCCAATATTAAAATTACCAAAAAGTATCATCCCCTGCTTTAGTACGTCCTGCATAACCTATCTGCCACCTCTTCTGAACCAGAAATTTCTTTTTTGCTACCTCTATTTACTGTTCTGTGTAACAATCAGTATTGAGAATTCAAAAATCACACAAGTAAAACCAACAACGTTCCCTTTCCCTCTCCCTTCATCTTCTGATCGATAATCAAGACTACAAAAGAAATCCTAAAAAAAAAATTATTATAAATACACTACGATTTTCCCACGTATCTGCTACTCCGTCGTAATTCAGTTCAGCTTGTTTCTCATCATCAACTTGATTTACTTTTAATCAAACCATTCACGTATCACACACACACACATACAAACAATGACCAAGACTCAACAACCAGCTGTTTTCTACATCAATGCTGCCTTATTCGACTGTGATGGTACCTTAGTCAACTCCACTGGTGCTATTTCTGAATTCTGGAGAGATTTTGGTAAAACCAGACCCCACGTTGACCCAGAAGAAATCATCAGAACTTCCCATGGTTGTCGTACTTACGATGTTATCGCCAAATGGTCCCCAGAAGATGCTGATGTCGAACAAGTCACCGCTTGGGAAGGTGCCATTCCAGATACTTTTGGTGAATATGCCAAACCAATCCCAGGTTCTGTCGAATTGGTTAAATCTTTTGACAAATTCTCCAAAGATAACACCGAAAACGGTAAACAAAGATGGGCTGTTGTCACTTCTGGTACCTTGCCATTAGCCACCAAATGGTTGAAATTGTTGACCATTGAAAAACCAGACTGTTTTATCACTGCTGAAAAAGTCACCAAAGGTAAACCACATCCTCAAGGTTACCAAGCTGCTAGAGACACTTTAGGTTACCATGATGCTCACTACAAAGTTGCTGTTTTTGAAGATGCTCCAGCTGGTATTACCGCTGGTAAAGGTGCTGGCGCCATTGTCATTGGAATCTGTTCAACTTATGATCCAGAAAAAGTTAGAAAATCTGGTGCCAACATTGTTGTCAAAGACTTGACCAGTTTCAGCATTGAATTTTACAACAAAGAAACCGATGAATTCAAAGTCGTTGTTGGTGAATACTTTTACGCTGATGACGAATTCTTGCAAACATCTGCTTAATAATTGGGTATTTTAATAGAGCAACTTTTATTGTATATTAGGGAAAGGTTGATATTTTATATATTATTTACTTATATATCATTTTTAATAGACTGTATAATAGAGACACATATTTTTCGAATTCAAAGACAAAGGAATAGATACTCCTAGTAGAAAGAATAGTCCCATATGATGGATGTATCCGGTTAGATAGACAGATGTGATAGATAATGCGCTACCAATTGCTGTCCTATTTTTTTTCATATTGAGCAGCACCCGCGATGCCTCATAGAAGCGTAAAAAAATAAAAAAAAAAAATTTGAAGAGGTCAAAAATTTCAAACATCAATCCAATCCCATCAACCCACAAATTCCAACATCTTAGCCTACCATGTCAAAGCCGGATTTGTATGATCAATATATGATAACATCTCTTCCTCGTACTCCGGATTTGGAGTTGTCGGAGAAAGTTGTTGTTCCTAAAATTTCATTGATAGACAGTTCAATTATAGATTTAGGGATATCGAAATCAGTCATATCTAGTCATATAACCAGACCAACCCCTAAATTAATATGGTCATATGCATTAAGTCCTACAACTATAGTTGATTGTATGGATGTTATAACTAAAGAAGATGTTAAATATTATATTTGTGGGCTAACTGATCGTAAGAAATCAAAGTTGTTGTTAATTGAAACAAAAGTCTCCACTACCGAAGGTGTAACAACCAACTATACAACTTCAAAAGAATTGGAATTAAAAGTGAGCAATAAAGTGGTTGGAGTTAAGTTCATGGGCAGCTCAGAATTAATTGTTGTCTTGTACGAAAATGGTTCCGTGGAACAAATAAAATTTGGCGACAATAAGTTGACTTTCGGAGACAAGAAATTCACCAATGGCAAAAATGACGGGAAAGTGGTGTTCCATGCATTTATTCAAGATTTAGAAGACGAATTATTACTTTCTGTCACTGAAAACTCCAAGAGTACTATTTACAAATTGATTTCTATCGATCCTGCTAAATCCATTCTCCAAGTTACCTCAAGTTCTGTTCCACTTGTCAAAGATGCCAGATACTGCTACACTTCAGGAACTTTATACCAGTATACCAACAAACATATCAACTCCCTTCTGATTGCTAATTTCACTACTGCCAAGTCTATATCCGTTTGTTCAATTATCGAGAACGAGGACCAAATCATATCCATCACTGTACCAGCGCCGGATCGTATTTTATTGGCCAATGCTAGCAAACTTTACTTGTTGAATTTCAAATTTGCATCACTATTATCAAGCTTCAAGTCGTCATCAAGCTCAACGCATCCTGTTCCAGATGTTGTTTATCTCAATCAAGTAGTTCCAGTGAAAGGAAACTCAGCCAACACATCCATATCTCTGGCTGTATATCTTAATATGAAATCCAAAGACAACAACGTATATTTGAATGTTATTGATGTTAACGTTGGGTCAAATAAATTGAGTGAATGTTTGGGGAAAGCTTTAGAAAAAGAATCATCTGAATTCCATGAAATTCCAGAATTATTTAACGCAGAAGAAGCTTCCAATGAATCAGAAGAAGTGAAACAAGTCTATGAGTTGTTAAAGGAAGCAAAGGAAACTAAGGATTTAAATAAATGGGAATCGGTCCTTATTCCATATTTGAAAAACAAAAAGAGTTTGACTAGCATTAAAAATTCAATTACCAAGAGAACCAAAAAGGCAGACAAAGTGTACGAATTTAAAGAATTTGAAGACAATAGTGATAGAGTGGTTGATATTAAGTTCATTGATTCCGTTTTGGATTTAATTTTTACTAGCCAACCTCCAGCGTTTGTTGATGAAGGTTTTGTACCAGAATACACTTTAATGTATCTTTTGACCAATCCATTATTTCCACTTAAATTCACTCCAGGATTGGTTCAACTATTGAATGATACTGGTAATGCTACGTTATTGAGACAAGCTGTTAATACATGCCCAGGGATTCCTTGCCGAGATTTATTGGTTCAATTGGTGTATGACGATGACGTCGACACTCTTAATGATTTGGTCAACAGGGTAGTTGGAGAATTTTCCCGCGAGGAAATAACTGGTACTTTCAAGGATATATTGCAGACCGACGCAAAACTGGTGGATATTATTGAATTGCTAATCAAGTTGCTCGAATTACCAGGCTTGAGTAACTGGTATATCATTGAAATCCTACTTGATGTTAACGGGTTGTTCAACTGGGATATGATAGATGTTAATGCATTAAATGAAATTGTTACTCAAAAAATTGAAGCTTTAACTATCAACAGCTATAATTTGACTTTATCGAATCAAGTTTTGTTACACGGTGAGAAGAAGAGTTCCAAAAAGTACAAAGAGACTTCAAAATTAGATAGCCTTTTGACTTTGGCTAGTAAGAACAACGGCAGGAAAGTTTCGGAAGATGTCGACTCACAACAAAAAGTTCCACTCTATTCTGTTGAAAAATTAGAATTGTAAAACAAGGATGATGTATTTATAGTTATTTCACAAATATACACAGACACACTTAGATCAAAGAGTAGAGAGATGGAAGTGAAGAATTGATTTGAACAGATAATCACAACTACTGCCATATGAATTGTAAATATATTCAATAGTGTAGCTCTAATCACAGTACCCATATTCTTGATGATTTGGCACGTGACTCACTTTTGCACAATCGATGAACACACATACAAAGAGGTAAAAAAAAAATAATTGGAGAAGAAAATGCCCATGCCTAGTATTTCATTGGGATTACAAACAACTTTTATCATCGAAATCCACAGTTATGACAACCGCATTATCAGCTTATAGAAGTGCATTAAGAGCAACCAGAATAGCATTCCGTCATGATCTTCCTATTCTTACAGCAGCTAGAAATGAAATTAAACTTAATATAAGGAACAATGCCAATTTAGAAAATCAAATCGAATTAGAAGAAGCTATTAATAAATTAAATGATGTTAGTAAATTTTTAATTGCAAATATAGTTCAAGGTGAAAAACAAAATGATGGGAAATATATCTTGAATTTCCATGAAAAAACTGAATTGGGAGATAATGAAACTATTAAACAAGCAGACAAGGATATGGGAAGTTTAGCTGGTAAAAAGGGAAGTTCAATTAGATCATGTAAAGATTAAAGTATTTGAAGAAGACTGTTATCTGAATTTTTGATACTGTAAATAGAATATTGTACTTCAAATATATGTTGTACGTAATTTTACTCAAAAATTTGATGAAAAGTAGAATAAAAGAAAAATTTGGAAATCAAGAACTTGTCAAGCGATTGAGTGAATATAATCTAGTTTATTTCAAGGTTTGACTGATGTAAGCTTGTATAGTTAGCGTGGGTGTTAATATATTCGAGATACGAGCTGCACCAAGTAAACTAGTACAAGTAACGATGTAATATCTCCCAAATTTATGTGCGATTCCTCGAAACAAATACTACAACAAAATAAGAAGAGACAAAATAAGGATATGTTTAAAACCAATCTATACGTAGGGTTATTCCATTGCCCACCAACTGTTGAACTTTTCACACTGTCTTAAATCATATTGAGTCCAACACATCTCTATTTTTCGCATTGGAAAAAAAAAAATGGTTGACTCATCACCCCAGCTATTTACTACCACCAGCATAACCCACCACCAATAATGCCACCGCCAGATCAGGCTAGAAGAGATGTTCTCATTTCCAAAGCAATGTCGTACCTACTTAGACATGGGGCTGTAAAGGAGAAATTAACAATTGACGATCAAGGATATGTTAAGATCTCGGATATTTTATCTCATCAACGATTAAAGAGTTATAAAACAACGAGAGAAGATCTTGAAAGGATCGTACGTGATAATGACAAGAAAAGATTCACAATTAAAGATGACATGATTTGTGCCAATCAAGGACATTCTCTAAAGACTGTGAATAATGACAACTTGATTCCCATGACCCTTGATGAGTTGACCAACTTGAAGATTTATCATGGGACATATAAGAACAAGCTACTGGTTATTAAGAATAGTGGAGGATTGAATAGAATGAGAAGAAACCATATACATTTTACTTGCGAAGAATATTCCACATGTTCTGGTATAAGATATAATGCCAACGTGTTAATATATGTTAACCCTGTAAAGTGCTCCAACACGGGCATACAATTCTTTAAAAGTTTAAATAACGTCATATTAACAACCGGTGATGCAGATGGGAAAGTTCCTTGGGAATTTGTTGACAAGGTTGTGGATTTAGAAGGTAATGTCATAGATGTTTAGAGTGGTTGACACAGGGGGGCTAAGTGGCAAACGCAAAACCTCTCGCAATTACAAGGGGAAATAATGTACGCATGGAGGGTCTTGTAATTTGGGTCACCGAAAAGTTAGCTGTGCTTTGTTTGCTGTTTTATTTCATCAACAATTTTTTGGAGTCGCTACTGTGTGAATGTCAAGGTTGTTTCAAAGCCAAATATCGGATGATTTTTTTGATTAATTAGGAAAGTGCTTCAGATTTTGGGCGAGTACCTGAACTAAACGAAAGGGGGTAGGGAGGCGCAAAATAACTTAACGGAGGATATCAGTTAGGCGAGGACGGAACAATTGAATATTTACCATGCATTAAGTCATTCTCCGGAGTTGATGTAAAATTTTAATATAAAACAAGTAGAATCTATTTTTAGGAAATACCCGTTGTAGTGTTAAACTAATACCCGTAATAAATCTAACTTTTAGATTACCAGAGAAACTGATACGTTACGGTACATGAAAGTAACGTTGTTGAAGGACGCTTCCTCAGAAGTTTTGAAGTGGTTGTGGCAATTCCAGATTCAAATGTACAATTCTAGACACAATAGCTGGGGCAAATTAAAAGGTACCTTAAAAGACAACAATGTGTTACATGAAATAATAATAATGTACAGTCTTTTTATTTTTAATTCAAACTAGCGCGCTAAAATTATTCATACATGTAAGACAAAATTATTCATAGTACTTGTAGAAAAATGTTCATACTAAGGCGGACAATATTGTTCATACTAATGCGACAAAATTATTCATAACATGTGACCCTTAATTTTCATACCAAATAACAGCCAAAATTGGTTTGAACAATTAGTGAGCACTGGTATTAAAATATATTTTTCATTGGTATTAATAATTTTGACGCACTGGTATTGAATTATTTACTAGAGTTGGTACAAATAATTCTGGCGCACTAGTATAAAAATTAATGATCACTCGTATGAAAAAAAAAGTAAAAAGACTGTATCTCATCAACAATTTTCACGAGCTAGATTGTAAGGTCGATTTGTTTCAGAGGAATTTTTAATTTTTTGTGTATAAACGTAATTTCCCCATTATTTTTTTATTGCCACCCGTTTTGCACCCATATCTTGAAACAATGTTGTGGGCCAACTCTTCATTCGCCAAATACTAAAATAAAAAATAACGACACCTGAAAGGGAGAATGTTTTACTTTGGTGGTGTTGGACTACTGAAACGTCACAATAGTGAAGTTGCGTAGGGTGCATGCACAATTATTTTTTGAAGTTTATTCTAGTTTTACCGTTCTAACTAACTCAACCTCCAGTACAGTCTTTTTACATTTGATTCAGGCCAGTGCGACAAAATTATTCGGACTATTTGTAGAAAAGAGATCGTAGTAAGGAAATCAAATTTATTATTACCAATAATCTTCATATTACGTGCCCAAATAATTTCACACCAAAAATGTATGATATATGGTGCGAACAATTGCTGTCACGTGGTACGAACAGAATTTATCTAATACTACGAATAAAATATTTTGCTAAGTACGAATAAATTTGTCGCACTAGTACCAACAATAATCTTCCCATTGGTACGAATAGAAAATAAAAATACGGTAAGTCTCTCCAAATCGTTAGAAACAGAAAAAGACCTATGGCAAATCTTTATCAGAGTTCTGGTCATTTGTGTGGTCACATGTGACATTTCGTCATGTGACATTCCTTTTGTGGTGCATTTCCTAATTAGGAAATGGGCATTTTACTCAACAGTACTTAAAGAATAGTTTTTCCCTCAAGAATTTATGTAGTTAGTTTAGAAACCAGAGATTTTATTATACATATATCTATTCTAAATTACAACTATTTGATTTCGAGCCCACCACCGCCCGTTCTGGCATTTCAGATTACAGTTCTAGTATTAGTGGTCGGTTTTTGCTAATTTCTTTTTACGATTATTTACCTGTTCACAATGGAAAACTACCGCAATACAAACCAAATGAAA
This sequence comes from Candida labiduridarum, assembly GCA_030572435.1. Taxonomy (NCBI): domain Eukaryota; kingdom Fungi; phylum Ascomycota; class Pichiomycetes; order Serinales; family Debaryomycetaceae; genus Candida; species Candida labiduridarum. Next base: position 42,134 of record JAJLZW010000054.1, read on the forward strand.
TACCTTACGCTGGCTTTCTTATTTTGCACACAATTCTTTATGACGAGCGAACCAGCGAAACATCAGCCTAAAAGTGAAGGTGAAGGCGCGGGAGCGTGTACATACCAGTGCAAATGTGTGTCTTTATGTGCCTGTGTGAGAAACTGTATTTTTTTTTTTGTTACTACTCGCTTTGCAACCAAACTGCTGTCCATAATAAAGACTTCTGAAAAAGGCAATGTCGTTTCAATATTGAGTTCCATTCTTACTGCTGATGACGGTAAATCACATAGCCGTGAATTTAGGATGGAACGTTGTAACTGAAACAGAAAGTAAGTAGATGCAATGAAAAAATATTAACTGGGAGAATGGTATATGCACCATTACTTAAAATGTACACAAAGTGAGGGGACGCGTGAGAAGAGAAGAGAAAGAGAAAAATACGCCCAGATTTCTTAATTCTAGAATCGATACGATTCGATTCGATTCCAACTTGTACTTGTGTTCTTCTGCCATAGTTAAATTGGCCATATTAACGTTTTAGGCAACTCAACTGATTGGCGCCCACTATCTCCCGTTCCTCTCTTTTCCTGCACAAGAGAGAAAAAACCGCCTGAAAGTCTAGATCTGCAAACTAAACAAAAATCCCACTCCACGCAAAAATTATATTTACGGAGAAACCCACCGTTTCAACCTTACTTCCCATACGTCGATTTCTGTTGGTATTGTCGGATATACTGGCCAAAAGCAACAACCAAATCAAACTGACATCACTTAGCCTTCTTATTCTATTACAACAGGTAACTTAAATCTAGATGTAACTAAATTTGATCCACCAAGGAAAAGCGTTTTTCCTTTTTTTTCTTACCCCTACAATTCAAAGCTAGTGGCACATGTCGGATCACTTTGAAAGCAAACAGCAAAAATTAGAACCAAGGGCAATCGGCGCATCATTTTTTTTTTTTTTGGTGATCCTGCGACTCTTCACCCATCCTCCTTTACTAACTTGCCTTACTCTTGTTACCCATGCCAACAATTGTTTAGACGAATTAAACTACAAACACCAAAGTAAGTTATTTATAACTCTGGTTTATCTCCACTTCAACTTTACTATAAATCTGTCTACTTGATTTCAATAGGGGCATTCTATATTGTCACACAGGATTGCAATTTTTGTGCTTTTCTTTTTTTTTGTCGTCTTTTCTTTTCTTGCGAGCTGCAGTATTGTACGAAGTATAGTGCACTATATATAGCACCAATAGTATTCCCAAAATTTCACCTACATTTTTATATGTTTCTCTCTTAGTTTTAAAATATTTCCTTCCTTTTCAACTTCTTGTTTTCTTGCCTTGTTCTCTTGTTTTCCTTTTGGTTCACAATTATCTTTATCACTCCCAGGGGAATTCCTACTTTGTTACAATGCTCATGACGATGCCAAGAATAACCAGTTCTTCCTCCTCAAGCACGCCGCCTGAGAAATCAAATGCCACCACCACCTTGAGTTCGTTGGATGGGAACAATTCCATAACCACCAGCAACAACAGAATTTGCCAATGGTACTGCTGTTCTTGCGGCCAGAGTTATGGCACAGTTCTATACAAAGACGACTACAATTCCTTCCAGCCAAACGGAGAACCCGAGCAACATCGTGCAACAACTCTAGATTCCTCCAACTATATTCTTGACAACCTAAAGTACTACAGTCAAGTGGTATACCGAGATCATAAGCACGTCCTATCGAACGGCGGTACATACAACGAAACAAACTCATCACCATATTCTGCATCATCTTCCACAAACTACTTCAATTGCAAGGAAAGAGAAACCACCGCTACGCCTTCTAACCACATCCCAATTTCAAACGCTTCATCATCATCTTCTACTACAATTCCACATCAAGACACTTTGGAAAAACATTCTCCTGAGAGCCCTATTTATATACCAAACAACAATACCAACAATCTCACATCCCCATTAAATATCGACCTAAATGACAATCTAATCAACTACCAAGAAAAAATCATCCTCAATATTCCAACCAGATTCACTTGTCATCGATGTTCCCACATGATGTGTCCATATTGCCCTAAATTGAGGTTGAAAGATTTACATTGAATGTAGACAGACACACCTCCCCACGTTACACTTATATCTATACATTCACTTTAATATAATTTTTAATTCGTTATTTTATATTTTCTACTTTCTATTAATACTCTTCCTATTTAACCATTTGCTTTTATTTTTGACAATCTTGGATTCTGATTTAGGTACAACTATTTTGTTGATATTCGATTGGACTTTAACAAAAACTGGACCTTTTTTAACTGCAACTTTCTTCTTTTGTTTCAATTGTCTTAATTTTTCTTCTAGTATTGATTTCTTATCTATTTTAACTTCATCTTCATCCAATCTTATATGTTTAGACTTTATTTTTGGTTCTTCTGGCTCTTGTTGTTGGTTCATTATAGACTCAATGTCGTCTGGTAAGAATTCAGGAAGTTCTATGGGTTTCTTCTTCGATTTCTTGTCCTCTTGTTGTTGTTTATTACGTAAATCCAATGCCCTTCTCTTTTCCTTTCGTGTTCTTTCAAGTTCAGCTTCATCTTCTTTTCTTTGTTTCTCCTTGATTAAAGCATCTTCTTTGGCTTTACTTGTACTTTCTTCTTCTGGTGCTTCGTCGTCAGATTCCAGGTCTACTTCAGATGCTTCTTCTTCTTCAGATTCTTTTTCCTCTTGTGCAGGGACAAGCTCCTCATCTATAAAGTCATCATCTGTGAATTTCTTTCTGGTAGGTTGTGATTTACTTCTTGTTACTGCCATTCTATATCTATATCAAATCTTACAGCCACTTGCCCTAGGGTCATCGTGAATCTTGATTTTTTTTTTTTTTGCTCTATTTTTTTTGGTGGTTTACAAAAATGCGACAAACTTGACTATACACACACACAAAGGTTTATATTTATTAGTTTGCAACCAACTTTCATTGAACCCAACTATTTACACCGAAAGCTTGCCACTTGATTCTTGATTTATCAAACACCACATTCTTAACATACCCTCTACGAACCAAATATTGAATCGTATCGGTCGAAATTTCCATCCCGTTCAATACTAACACATCAATGGGCTTGACAATCAATTTTTTATCAAACATTCTTAACAAACTGATACCATCAATCTTGTTGAAACTCAAGTCTAACATCTGAAAATTGCATGAGATTTTCTCCAAGTCCTTGTTAATTTGAATCATCGCAGGTTGATCAATATCTAAGTCGTTAAGATATATGCAGTTCAACATGGGGCACTTGATGAGGATATCATACAAGGAAATCATTCTCGTAGAATGAATGGAAAACGAAATATAATGTGATTGGCCAATATGTAAACTCTTTACCGATTTACCACATATTTGCAACAATTTTAATAGTCCTGTAACAGATAAACAGTTCTTGTACAAATCCAATTTGTGGATATTCTTGAACTGGTGTAAATCCCCCATTCTAAATTCAGTTAATGAAATTGGTGAAATTGCCGATGATTCTCTAAAAGTGAACTCTTGCAATTTGAAAGTGGGTCTATAGTTAATAATCATTTGCAAAAAGATAAGCATGTTGATGTTTTGATTATTTTCAAGGTATAATTTAGTCAATTTCGGAACTCTTGTTAAAAACTCTCCAAACTCGGGCAAGTTATTTAAAAAATCAAATGAAACAAGAGTGAGCTCCGTCAACTGGGGGAAGTTCTTATCTAGAAGGATGGGGTATGGATTATACGTCTGTGCTGAAATAGGATGTGGGTTATCAATTAGTAGTTTTGTATTGTTGACAAGTAACAACTTCTCCAACGCATATTCTTCCACTTCAAGATCTTTGAATTTCTTGAAAAACTTATCTTGAATAGGTATCAAGTCAAGCAAGCTTTTCTCCGAACGTAGAATCACAATTTCTAAAACTTGCAATTTTTTAAACATATTCAAAAGTAACCTTCCATATTTGACACTACAATTAATCCCAATTCTCAAGCTTTCTAAATTCTTAAAATTAGACAACTTCCATCCATATTTGGCTATCAAATGATAGAGCAACTGTAAGTTAAAGTTCTTATCAATAAGTTCTAGGTTCTTAATTACCATCCCTGGCTCATGAATCAATACTTCAAGCACTTTTAAAAAATGAGGCTTGGTAGCTATTTGATTAATTTTGACTTGTTGAAGCAGTCGGGAACTTGAGTGGGAACTTATCTTCTTAAACAATCGTGCACCACTAATAAATTCATTCAATGTTACGTTTGTTTTGCACCTAAAGTAATACAATCTCGGTATAGAAGTGAGTGTGTAATACCATAATTTTGATACCAAATGGTACTGAAGGATCTGGGACATGGGTATTTTTTGGAATATTAGTTCTATTATGTCAATAGGCAATAGCACAAATGGATCAGTTGAACGTCTGATTTTCTTGACAGGGATACTAGATATTTCTTCTGTAAATCGTCTTTTCTGTTTGAGTTCCTTGTTGAGTGTTCTATATTGCAATTTCAACGATGTATACAACCTTTCAGGTACGGTAATGTTGTACTCCTTTACTGCCTTGTCAATGATATATAACCCTTCTTGATAGCATTTATATGCTTCAATCTTTTTATCTAATCCATATAATAGCTTCCCTGTCCTCAAATATCCTTTACATCCAATCGGTTCTAGTTTTGTCAACTCCCGGCTATCTTTCAAAGCACTTGCTATCTGGCCTAGTTTTTCGTATGTGGCAGCTCGTTGATCTAACAACGATCCCAACTTGGGATGAATAGTGGGTCCGACAATAGGTACTTCTGGTAGATTGCTTTTTTTTCTAATTCGTTTGATGGTTGCCTTGGGTACGTGTTTTAATTGATGGATCAACACATTATACGCACTTAATGCTTTCTCATACTCTGCAGACTTGAAATATAAAATCGCTAGTTTGGATTTATCTTCTATTAGCTCCGAATCTGTCATCCCACGTGGTTGTGCCCCGGTTTCCTGGTGCTACTGTTGCCTGTAAAGGTTGAATGTTTCCTAGCCCAAGGCTTTTGTTTACAGTAGTGTAGACAACTACTACCCAAAAAAAAAAAATTATCAAATCGAGATCTATCAAACTCCCCAGGAACTACACACCAATCGCCTCAAATGTCGTTCTCCCAAATACTTGAATTGGTCCTCTTGACAGTTGTCATGTTTATGACCTCATTCGTATCGGGGATAATGCCTTTAAAATTGTCAATTGCTCCTCGATACTTGAAATACCTATCATTCTTAGGCATGGGCATTTTAGTTGGAACCTCAATGTTAATCATTTTACCAGAAGGTATTGAAATTTTGAGCTCAACAACCCAAAACATCTCGGGATACGTCGGGTTCCCTATACTACTTGGATTCTTAATTATGTTCACAATAGACAACATGTTCTCGTATCACAATCATTCCAATGGGAAATCTCAAACAGTAGGAGATTCCATAGTGGGATCTTCGGTTACGCTCGGAATGATATTTCATGGAATTGTCGATGGTATTTCCTTGGGGTCTTCATTTGCTGGTGGCACAACTATTCCATTAATAATTTTCTCTGCTATAATAATTCACAAGATTCCTACAAGCTTTAGTTTGTCCACGATACTATCTCAAGAAGGGATATCCGATTCTAAACTCTTTTGGCACATTCTATTATTTGCAGCACTGAGTCCAATTGCTACTTGGGTTACCTATATAATTGTTGGTTTTCTTGACAGCAGCTTGGACGTAGTTATTGGGATTTTGTTTTTGTTTTCAGCTGGGAATTTCTTGTTTATTGTAATCCATGTCATGAGTGAATTTGCAACTGGAGATTTCGAAATGTTACCAACCAGTGCTGAAAGTGAGAGCAATACAGTCGTGAATAATTCACCTCATACTAAGATTTCACAAGTAGAGTTTGCGATATCTTTGGTGGGAATTTTGATTCCTGCTCTACTTAGCTTTATAAAAGAATAAATATCTATACCTATATATTATCAGCAAATTTTAATTCCCAAAATATGGATTTATATCATCGACTACGCTCTCAGAGCGGTTATCCATACGAGTAGACTCAAATGCAACTCTAGTAATCTCGTTATCATCGTCATCTTTATCTTCTTCATTTTCTTTCTTATTGATAATTTTCTCTAAATGCTTATCATCTCCTTCCTCAAATGAAATCAACTCGTGGTTAGAGTCAGTTTGGCTGTCATCGTCATATTTCTCGTCGTCGACGTTATCATCATCGTCACCCTCATCATCATCTACTGCCCCTTCATTCTTATCATCAGATGATTCATCCTTGTCGTTACTATCTTCGTCATCACCCAAGTTATCTTCATGATTAGACAACCCAAGGTTACATAAATCGTCGTCGTCACTATTACCAAATAGTTCCGTACTCGATATACTCTCTCTATTTCCATTTTTCAAGATCCCCTTTCTCTCTTGTTCCAATTTTCTTATCAATTCCAGGTTACTACCATTTTTACCCAAATGCTTCAAATTATAATGCAGGTTATTATTCGACCGTGACAAGTTGTTATCTTTCAATCTATTCAACCCAATATACGAATTCCTCTTGGAATTGGATCTTGAAACATTAGGCAAATTTGGTTTTTCCTTTTGATTAATTTCATCTTCACTTTTGTTGCTAATCGTTTCTTCTTCTGGGTTGTCATAATATGGATTATTCTTGTATGGCACTCTCTCAGTAACATTCAGCGTTGCGTCACCAATATTGTTTGTATAAAATTCTGCCCTTTGTCTGAAGTTTCCAGAACTTCTGGCTTTCCTGATTCTTTGTTTCAAAGTTGAACCACTACGGTGGATATTGTTAACATCAGAATCGTCATTGACTAATGTGGAATCACCTGAGTTATAACCTTGACTCATTTGCACCAAGGCAGTCGTTGAAATACCTTTCGACAATTTCCTCCTAGGCGTTGTGGCTCCACCGCCAATCGGGGGCGCACTATCAGTAGCACTCATTGAATTTCTCTTTGATCTGGGTTGATGTCTATTGACTGTGGTAGCATTCGATGTAGAATGATGTCTTTGAATTCCCGGTGGTCGCTTACCTTTGATTGGGGTATGTGGTGCAGTATTGGCCTGGTTCTCATTCATAACTGGAGATGTCACCAACGTTATTGCTTGTGGTTTTGGTTTTGTGTAGTACAGTTGACTTCTCTTAACACCATCGGTGCTACCACTACTACTAGATGTTATTCTGTAATTTGCTGAAGTAATAATTCTACCTCTAAGAATTGTGATAGCTTTATCCAATGCAAATTCGACACTGCAATGATTGTGGATGATAGATACCTTTGGCCAAGACGCCTTAGCTCCACGACAAATGAAATCAAGTAGGAACTCGGGTTTGGGGTTTTCAAACACTTTTGAAAAATCAGAAATCTTGTATTCTGGAAGAATGGTAATGTCCCCAGAATAGTTCTGTGACAAGATTGATATGGCCTTGTTTGACAAATTTTTGTAAATATCCAATTCATTGAGAAGTTGTAGATAATGGATTGCTTCGGAAGAAACGAAGTCATACACGTTGTTTAAGAAATGCTTCATTTTATATGTCAAGTCGTTTTCGACATCACCACCAATATTACTCACTGAAACTCTTAATATTGGAACCACGTGCGGGTTGACTTGTACTGCAATAATATGGTCCACATTGAACATTTCCAGGAGTCTCGTAATTGGCAAATCGTTATCAACGGAACCATCAACAAACTTCATTGACTCGTCATTATTCCATTCATGTATTTCATTTGTTTTCGGATTCTTCTCATATACCGAACATGATGGGAATATACCTGGAACCGAACAACTGGCACATACAGCAGACCATATAAGACAATTTGGTGCGGTCAAATAATTAAGCAAACGCGTCTGTTCGTGAATGGATGCTGGAGAGACGGTGATATTCAATATTTTACCAGTTCGGTTATATGCTTCTCTGAAAGTCAAATCGCCCAAGAACCCAATCATTGTATCCTGCAACGCTTCAATATCAAATATGGTGCCGAATTTTATCAAATGCCCTAAGTAATACAACATTTTCTTGAATGACCCTTGTATCTGGGAAACATCACAATCTACAACATCAAAAATGTTAAACTTGCGGCTGGTGATATTGTTGACCAATTCAAACGTCTCTTCATTAGAATGACAGCACATAATACTAGCCACGATCGAACCCGCGGACGTGCCACTGATTATTCTTGGCAATAAGTTGGTTTCGAACAATGTTGTCAACACACCAATATGGAAAATACCAAATGTACTACCACCGGAAAGCACCAATGCCGTCCGTCCAATATTTTTTCTAGTTTGGATTAGCATTCCTAGCAAATATCTATCATCCAAGTTGACATCGTCGCTGTTTATCAAATACTGTAATGAAAGTTGACACTCGTGAATGTACTCTTCAATCAATCGTTTGGTTCCAACATATGCATGTCTATAAAGATTCGCATCACCCATATTCCCAAAATTTCGTACCCATCTGGTTCTAATGTAATATAACAATAATTTATAGTCATGATGCACTCTAGCCTCTCTCATATCATTTAAGTTCTTGTATATCAAATCGTAATCATAGATATCGGAAGTAGGATCAGATTTCCAAGAATTATTCCCAAGCAATTCGTCCAATTTCAACGATGTTTCGTACCACTCGTGATACGATGTGGTTGTTTTTTGGAATTCTAATAATTCATTGATAATCTTCTTCTTATCGTCTAGCTCGCGGAACAAATTCCCAATAATAGGTAAAGATCGAAGGGAGAATTTCTTGGTGACATCTTGGTTGTACTGGTTGTTATTTGGATGTAATGAAATATACTGCTGAAATAATTCTCGGATAATTGCATCAGTGGAAGTAGCCGAGGTAGTAGTTGTCGTGGAAACCGGAGGCAACAAGGTCACAGCTGTACTCATGGTTCTCTGAAACGCTCGTTAATGAGGCAGGCTGGCAGGGAGGGTTCGATCTTTCGATAATTCTGAGAATGTAGTTTATTTTTGATAACAAAATTATAAGATAACAGAAGAACAAGTAGGAAATGGAACGAAAAAAAAATTAAGCTTTGGGTGGAGTAAATACAGATTGATGATATATCCCGGATTACATAATCACTATTTTTTTGCATATGAAATTTTTTACGACATGACTTATTTGGTAGCATCGGTATGCGACATTGCGACATCTCTGGAGATGAATACTCTTTTGAAAAAAAAAAAGAACTACAGGAAAGAGTCAAAATTTGATTCGACTTATGTATTCCTGAAATAGAATAGAGCTCTCGTTCGAATAACTTTCATCTATTATTTCTGTCTTTATAAGAAACTATTTTAACGTTGGCGTTTTGACTGTACAATTTAAATTAACAAGAGGAAATTTATTTCTTAAAAATTCCGGTTTCCAACAGTGCAGTTTAGCTACTCGAAGAGGTCTTCATCAAAAACAGCAGGGGAATTCTTCCATCAAGGAACTAGGAAAAACCGAAAAACCGCGATTGACTGATCTTACTATGTTCAGAGTTACCACAATAACACATGTAACGGATGATACAAGCAGACCATTAATTTGCTTTACTACAAAGTTGGGCTCAAAGTATTTATTTGGAAAAGTGCCAGAAGGTTCACAGAGAATCATAAATGCAATAGGAGGCGAAGTGAGGTTTCCCAAGCTACGAGGTGTTTTCCTTACAGGATCCATTTTTTCATGGTCTGATATTGGAGGTTTGCCAGGGTTGTTCTTGACCATGAGTGACTCCACGAAGAACGGATTATCGGTGGTGGGGTGTGGCAAGTTGTTGTCTTACATTGTTGCAACTTGGAGACATTTCGTTTTCAGGTTGGGGATTGCATTGGATATTATAGATGCTGAAAGCAATCCTAAAATCCCAGGCGAGGAAATTGTCATACACCCGATAAGAATCGATCCTGCTAGCAGAGATCGCAAACCACAAAATTCAAAAGCATTGGTCGGCCAAATCAAGAAATTGGCATCGCTAATGTTTCCATTGGATACCAGCGAGGTTAATAGTAGAGATCCAGACTCTTATAAATCAGATCCAACACAGAAAGACATTCATACCCACGTTCATTTACCGAAAGGATCAGAAATAGTGACCTCACAAGCATCGTATTCATATTTAATCAAGATCTTGCCAATTCGTGGTAAATTTGACCCAAAGAAGGCTATTGCATTGGGATTGAAGCCAGGAATTCAATTTAGATATTTGTCCGAAGGGAAATCTGTTTTGAATGAGAACGGCGAAACAATCGTTCCAGAACAAGTCATCGCTCCTGATAGAATATTCCGCAAAATTTTAATTATTGATATACCAAGTGATGACTATTATCAGAATACCATAGACTCAAAGAAATGGTTTTCCCCAAATGAAGATGAAAAAGCAGGCGATGTTGGATTGGTTTATCATTTCTTGGGAGAAGACGTGGGTTTCGATTTGGAGAAATATAAGAAGGACTTTTTATCAAAATTCCCATCCGATTGTTATCACATCATAAGTCACCATTCGATGACGAATAATGTTATATTAAACGAAAAATTAATGTCCAACAATATAAAGTTAAAATCATTAATGGACGAAAACTTTAATTTAGCTAATCTGGAAGAATTTGAGCCGTTATCTGAAGATTACATTCAACGGTTGCATGCTTTGCAACTTTACGGTATTAATGAAAAGACAGTGACTCCATTAATTGCTGGTTCAGTTCAAACTACCAATAAACTGTTGTATGACAAGCTCGTATCTGACAATGAGCTTCCTGTTAATATTGATTACAACTCAATAGAGGCAAAACGGATTAAGCTCGATGACACGAGTAACTCATCGTTGAAGGATAAGGTTCAAATCTGTATGCTAGGAACTGGATCAGCTTTGCCTAGTATATCTAGAAATGTGTTGGGTAATTTGCTTCGAATTCCATTTCAAGATGACTCTGGCACTATTTCGTATCGTTCTATCATTTTGGACGGAGGCGAGAATACTATTGGAAGTTTGCTTCGAACGTTTGGTCACGATAACTATAAGCATGTGAAGAGGATATTTCAAGAGTTGTCGTTGATCCATCTCAGTCATTTACATGCTGACCATCATTTGGGTATAGTTTCCTTGATAGGGGAATGGTTTAAAGTTAATGACGAGTCAAAAAAGTTGTACCTAGTTGTTCCTTGGCAATTTATCACCTTTTTGAAAGACTGGTATTCTTTGGAACTGCAGTATCATCCAAAATTTGACTTTGACAGATTAGTGTGTTTCAGTTGTGAAGACTTTTCCGTAGAAGGTCGTGTTCCTGAATATGTCAAGATTAGTATGAAGAAATTTGAAGAATGTTTTGATAGAAAACGTTTACATGAACCTGTTGCAAGGGACTCCTTACAACCATTGGCGACAGCAAGAATCCAAAAATTGTACGAAGCAGTTGGGTTGAATTCGATTACTACTGTCCGTGCTTTACATTGTGCATGGGCTTATTCAAGTACCTTTGATTTCAAGTTGAATAACAAAGGAGAGAGATTCAAGGTTTCCTTCTCTGGAGATACCAGACCAAACCCAAAATTTGCTCGTAATGGTCACAGCAGTGATTTATTAATCCACGAGGCATCATTGGATGTCAATTGGATTGAAGAAGCTATAGCTAAGAAGCATTCCACAATGGTAGAAGCCGTGGAGGTGTGCCGCGCAATGAACTGTCCTAAGCTAATATTGACGCATTTCAGCTCAAGATATGGGGTCTCCAATAATTGTGTGCCTAAGGCTGAGCTTGAAGGTTGTGCCAAGGAATTAAGCAATTATCTTATGGAGAGTCGAAGCCCACTGAACATTTTCATGTCATGGAATGTCAGTGAGTTAAGACTCGAAGATATTGATATATGGTATGCGTATGATTTACTGAGCGTTAGATATGGCAAAATCCATACCCAAGAAAAGGTCTGGCCCATTTTACGCGAAATTTTCAATGCAGCAGTAGAAGTGGATGTTGAAAAGATGAATGAGAAAAAGGAAGCCAAAAGAAATGAAAGATTGGCGTTGATAGAAAGCAAGAAAAAGAGAAGAACCAGTCCAAGTCAGTAATTGTAAATAGTTCTATGGCTTCTCGTAAATAAAACATTGATAGAGTAATTTGATCGCGATGCAAACCTCCAAGAATAGCGAGGGTGAAAAAAAAAAATCAATGAGCGGATATATATTGGATCATTGAACGCTTCAGGAACAAGTGTTTTCCACGATGTCCACAAACAAAGAAGAAGTAGGTGTTCCGATACGGCTCCTTTCCAGTTGGTTGTATCAGGAAGTCATTAAATCGATTGACAAAAATAGGCAATATGTAGACTGCATAGTTAAGAAAGGTTTTCTGCCCACGACTTTACAAGTCTCATTTGTTTTACGAATACTTGAATTCAAAAGTATTACAGATTCCAAGGATCTAACTGCCGTTTTATCCGATTCAACACATAAAATATTGGCGATTTTCAAGTTTGATCCAGCGATAGTTGGGTTTGAAAATAAACATTGTCAAAGAATGACTTTCAACACTGTCCGTCGACTTATCCGTATAAATCAAGCTAATTTGAAATTCATGAATACTGATGATATAAACAAACAGTACCAATTTAACCTAAAGGGAAATCTAGATGTTGTTGTGTTAGAAATTTTGGACTTCGAAATATTCTTGATAGACCCATATCAATTTGACAGTTCGATCGAGAGGAAACTCAAATATGTTTATGTTGAACCTGAATATGTCCAACTATGCAAAATCGAAACACGAACAGATGCATTTCAATTTGATGATGGACGTATAGACTTATCCTGATCTCAGAATACTAACCATAGATTTTTTTATACTATAGTGGGGGGGAGTTTAAAGAGGAAAATAATTCAACCCGCTTTTCTTTTTTTTTTTTTTGCAACACTTATTATTCCTAACCCAGCTGCATACCAATCCAACTATGGCTGAATCAGACGCCAAATCATTACAATTAGCCCATCACTCGGATGACGTTCATTCTGATGAAGTCATTTACAGTGCAACTTTGGCCCATAGTTTACACGAAGAGCATTCAATTAATTCCCATAGAGAATTGATATTTCCTCATTCTGCAAATGGGCAGCTTTCACAAGCTCTTGATTTTGCTAGACCAGTTTCATCCAGGGAATTGGCAATTCCTTCAAGTATCCAGCAACAGAGAAGTAACGGTTGTCTTGGCTGGTGTGCAAGTTGGTTTATACCCGATACTGCACCTCAACAAGTTGATGAACATCTGTCGTTATTGCCAGTGTATCAAGTACGTTCGAATACATCGCCTATTGCTCCACTGAGATTTACTCGTAATATTATCGAATTGTTGCAGAGATTGTTATTTGGACTCGCCAGAAGACAATACTCGAACACGTATTCCTGGTTGATGGCTACCTTCTTAACAGTTTTTTTGATCTCGGGTATTTTGGGTCTCTACTACACTGGCAATATTACTGCACTTTCAGCAATCGCCAAGAGCTTGGTGTGTTCTATTTTCCGCCAATTTCAGCCATCTGATGTAGCTTTGCCGTCATTCTGCAGAGGCTTATAAATTTCCTCCCTACTAAACATGTTCTTGCTAATGATTTTGGTAATGTTTATTTACAAGGTTAATATATAATTCTAACACATCTCGTCAACTGAGGACCCTATTTGTATTTATCGTGATTTATATAGTGTCCTTTTCTAGTCTTAATTTGGTCTGGACTTGGAACCAATCTGGTCTTTTGGAACTTCTTCAAACCCCACATAGATTGCGACACCTTGTTAGATTTGGACTTACCTCTACCACCACCATGTGGATGGTCACACGCATTCATGGCCACACCTCTGACTTTTGGTCTGAAACCTCTGTAACGACTTCTACCTGCTTTACCCCAGGAAATCAACTGATGCTCCTTATTTGAAACAACACCTAATGTCGCATGACAGTCCAATCTGATGTAACGATGTTCACCGGATGCTAATTTGACAACAGCCCTATCTTTGTCTGGGTGTTTTGATAAAATCTTACCAAATGTACCTGCGGATCTAGCCAATATGGCAGGTCTGGTCTTTTCCAAACCAATACAGTGAATAATTGAACCAACAGGTAACATTCTCAATGGCAAACAATTACCTCTTTGTAAAATTCTTGCGGATAACAATGCATCATCTATTTCCCCTTTGTTAGTTCTTCTCATCTCTTCCATAAAATCTTCTGGGATACCTTGTCTGAAACTTTCAACAACATCGCCCTCTCTTAAACCCTGTGGAGCAACGATATAGGATACATTTTTGGTTTTCAAGTGTTCAATTAATGCGATATGTGCAGATCGATTTGGATCATATTCAATTCTGACGACTTTTTGTTCACCTGGTGTGAGACGATAGAAATCAAGTAATCTTGCTCTTCTCTTGTGACCACCACCTCTACCACGTATAGTGATTTTACCTTGATTGTTTCTTCCACTGGTGTTCTTTTTAATAGCAACAGTCAATTCCTTAACTGGTCTACCTTTATGCAAATGGTCGTGAACTGGTTTTTTGTAATGTGTGGAACCAGGGTGGGAGTGTACAGGAAAGGCTTCCCCATAATTCTTCATCTTGGTTAATCTCATGCTCAACTCTCTTTGTCTTCTATATTTAATATCTTGTTTTTCCAATTCAGTCAAATCAGATTCGTCAGGACTCACGGAAGACGATGAGCTGAATCTGACGCCGACCCTACCACAATTCAAAAGACTGGTACTGGGGATTCTCAAACTTCCCAACCAAGTCTTAGTTACTGGTAACATTTATTACGTGTGTATGTGTGTGTGTGGTGCAACTAAGCTTGTGAAACTACTTCGAGGCTGTCTGAAAAATTTTCCTTTTCTCACTTCCGATTAACCAACCTTGAATCCAAACAGTGCATGGTAGCAGAACACACTGTGCGCGCACTACAAAATATTAGAAGGTACTAAACAACAAAAGTCGTGCAAATCAAGACAATTTTACTTACAGTTGATTTTGGCCAATGAGAAATCCTCTCGCTCCTAGAACTTCATACTGCTAAAGCGAGTGTAGGGAAGAAAAATTCGAGGAAGAATGAAAGAAAAAAAAAAAGAAAGAGACAAATTCTTCACCAATAAGTCTTTGAACACCAACAGTTAACCAAAAAGATGTCTCGTGTTTTCTTGCGTTCATTAGCATCAGCAGCTAAATCCACCAAACCACCAGTTCAATTGTTTGGCGTTGACGGTACTTATGCCAATGCTTTGTACTCAGCTACCATCCAACAATCCGACATGGCTCAAACTTGGAAGTCTTTACAACAAGTCGAAAATGTCATTAAAGGAGACCCACAATTGCAAGTTGCTTTGACCAACCCTTCATTGACCAAAGATTCCAGAGTTGCCATTGCCAAATCTGTCTCTGACAATTTGGGTTTAGACAAGACCACTGCCAATTTTTTGACTGTTTTGGCTGAAAACAACAGATTGGGTAACTTTTCCAGTGTTTTTGAAAAATTTGGTTTATTGAATGATGCCTACAATGGTGTTGTTGAAGCCAAAGTCACTTCTGCCAAACCATTAGAATCTAAGATCTTGAAAAGATTACAAACTTCAATTGGCAAATCTGCCTTTGTTGGTGAAGGTAAAACCTTGAAATTGACTAACCAGGTCGACCCAGAAATCTTGGGTGGTTTAGTTGTCGAAGTCGGTGACAGAACTGTCGATGTTTCCATTGCTAGCAAGGTTGCTAAATTGAACCAAACTTTGAGAGACAACTTGTAAACAGCTGGCCCAGATTTATAACAAAGATATAAGACATGAATAAAAACCTATTAAGTGAAAAAAAGAATGAAAACGATATGACTATAGAAGGGATAGATCAGTATCTCCACTAAATATTCAACATTGTTAATGAATTAAACAAATACAAAAACCAAATTACAGGAAAGAATATTACTATTATTTCTTGAAATATATATTATTTACTATAGAACAGTCCAACAGGGTAGATATTGAAAACTCGCAACAAAATCTAGATACCCAGGCGTAAATCTCTTCTAGAAAATATTGTGCGTGTGAATAGTGCGTGCAAATTGATCATCCACATGGTGATGTCCAAGGCATGTTGTTGAACAACCATCGATTTACTTGTTGCGATAATTGAGTTTAGACAAACTTGAATGTCATTGGAATTCTTGTTTCAGAAAGCCTGGTGCCCTGGGCAAATGCGGTGAATAATCAGAACATTATACTAGCGACGGAAAAATGTAAGGAAAAAAAAAAAAATTTTCTTTGTTCTATACTCGATATTCTAATCAAAACAATTAGCCAACACTTGAATCAAGATCCATATTTTAATAGAACAGCCATTACATCTCATTAGAACTCATTTGTAACATACACACATTTATTTGGCATAATGGAGAGGTCACAAATATTGACCGAGAGGCAACAATTAGAGCTAAATAAGGCAATCATACAGTATTTACAACCACTATGCAAACAAGACAACCAAGAAGTTCTTAACAAGTTATCCACATTACTAGGGGTAGAGACTCATGAACAAGACATCAACGGTAATGAAATAGTGGAAAACTACTTGGAAAGAAAGTGGTCCACAACATTACGACTACAAAAGAAGATCATTGATTTGGAAAATGAAATCAGTAATTTAAATAATGTGATAAATACAACCAATTCAGAAACTAATGGAGTAGTTCTAAGTAAAGATAAAATCAATTGGATACCGAAAGGAATGGTCAAACAAACCTATCAATGTGAGACCGTAATAACAACCGTGAAATTGCATCCTAACTTACCTTTGGTGTTCAATGGATGCAACGATGGAAGTCTATATATCTGGAATCTATCCAACGATGACAACACCATACCCGAGAAAAGGATAAAGGCACATACTAGGGCAATTAACAAGATTTGCTTTTCTAACCAAAAACCGTACACCTTGGCTACTTGCTCTTCTGATTTGACTATAAAAATTTGGGATGAGAAATTTAACCATACCCGTACATTGAATGGACATGAACATACGGTTTCGTCTGTTCGGTTTTCACCAACAGATAGCAATATTTTATACTCAGTTTCTAGAGACAAGAATATCAGAGTGTGGGATATCACACAGGGGGTTTGTTTGAAGAATTTTGTCGGTCATAGTGAGTGGTGTCGAGATTTGGATACAATACTGCTGGCGACACAGGGAGACTTTGTGTTGACTTGTTCCAACGACCAACTGGCGAGGTTATCTCATATAAATAGTGGAATTGGGGTGCTGATGTTTGTGGGGCATACCCATGTTGTTGAAACAGTGAAATTCTTACCCAGCGTACAATCAAATAAAATACTTGATGACTATATCACAAATAATGCAGATCAATTTCCTTCGATACCTTTAGAACTATTGAAAGATCCTATATACGACCAATTGGGATTTAAATACTGTGTCACTGCAAGTCGAGACAATACTATCAAAATATGGCTTATACCACCTCCAACCATTATGCCGCACAGAGCTCCATTACCTTCCAAGTATAACAATTCGCAAGGTTGGTTAATTACAGATCTTAGAGGACATCTGTCTTGGGTAAAATGTTTACAGATCCATCCTAATGGAAAATTTATAATAAGCGGAAGTGATGACAAAACAATCAAGTTCTGGGACTTGTCAGGGTTATCTAAAACAGGGTCTATTCCAGTGATTAAAAGTATATCTGGACATGAGGGTTTTATAAATGATATTGATTTTGCCAGATTAAATGATTTGGAAACCGATGGCACAAGAGAAACTACACCCGAAGAGCATTTAAAGAATGTAGAGAAAAGAATGAGATGCCTCTTTATCAGTGGAAGTGCCGATAATTCGATAAAGCTATGGAACTAGAAACGCACGTTTCTGGTGGTATTTAAATAGATATATATATTTATATATCTACGTGTAACGCGTAAATTAATGATCTCTTGAAACAAAAAGAACATCGTGCGTTATCTGATGCAGGTTAGATAACTCGATCGTAGTAAACCAGGTCTAAGTATCCCCCTCTCATGGAATTGTAAACGTTCTTTGCAAACTGTCTGTTGTCTTTGACTAAAACATTTGCTGCATCCTTATTCAATGGGTCGTTTGGATTTGGTTCCAAAAACAAGATATTCAATCCCATAAACACACCGTTCAAGTTCAATACCGGGGACCAATCTTCTCTCAAAATGTTAAGACAAATATTGCCTTGCAAATCAATATTTGGATGGTATATTTTCTGCAAACATTTAATTTTGGGAGGATCAATAGGGAAGTTTGAGTTGATTTCAATCTTGAATTCGAATTGTCCGTTCTTATAATATCCCTCTTGAGGAATTAATTTCAAATTAAAGTTGAAAAAGTCATTTGGATTGGGGAATGTAACTTTTATAGATGGAGGTAAATCTAATTCAGTTATATCTTTTTGAACCCTTAATTGGGCCAGTGGAACTTTGGAATCTGACGAGTTGTTAAGTCCTGGGGTTGGAGATTGTGATTTGGCAAGTCTTTCTTCTTCCTGTTTCTTTTTTTGTAACTGACGTATCTTTAACATGCTACGTTCGTGCTACTCTTTACTATGTTTGTACTATACGGACGGGGTCTCGGTGGTTCCTTGACATATACTAGTTTAATTTTTTTTTTTTTTGCTTACAGTACTATTCATAAACTCGTATGACTGCGGCGGGCATTATCACACATTTTTTGCCACTAGCAATTTGTTTACTTGCCTATATCCTCTATGGAAACACTATTTCGTCGAATCAAATTCTGTATTGTAGAATCATTGGAATGCTCTATCAACTTTTTCAAATTTTCTAAGGTAGCTTTGTTGTAGGAGGTGGAAATCAACACTTCGTATGGTGACTTATACTTGCATTCAATTTTAAGTAGCCATTTAAATTCAACAACGATCAAATCTTCTGGGTTGCTGTCGGTTGTAAGTGTTCCTGGAGTTATATCCATTGCAATATTGTACTTATTGCAAATTCGTTGGAATTCGTCAATGGTATACTCAAGATCTATGGAGTCTTGAAGACAATTGATATAATTCTTCAAATTAATCCATAAAGATCTGTCCAGTAAGTTATCGCGACATTGCTTCTTTAGCTCGGCGAATAACAATCCACTATCGTCTAGCTTTAGAACGCAAAGATTCATTAATATCATCCAATGTATAAAATTATTACCGTAGTAGTTCATATAATGATAGTTACAGCTTTTAAAAGATCTCAACACTATCTTCTCATAAAGGATATTTTGGGATAATTCCTTCAGTTGACGTCCACCCATCTTGGGTGCATATATTAGTAATACTGAAAGTTTCTTCATCCAATTCCATAGTAGGCAACTCTTGTTAATTCTTTTTAAACGACTTGATAGAAAACATGAAATTATTTCAAAATCAGTTTCGTAGTTACCTAGCTGTGTTACAATCTCTTCATGTAAATTCATTATGCTGTGGTGATCATTAGCTGTTACAAGGTATCCCAAGGTCATCAAATATAACTCTTCAAGTGCAGATTTTTCAACTTCCCTAAGCAGAACAGCTCCTCGTTTGATATAAGAATACCAATATTCGTGACATTGTCTGAACATGGACAAATAGATCTTTTTCGTAAGTCCAATCTCTATTGTGTCGTTGGCTTCATCGTCGAAGGCTACTATCCTATTATTCTCCAAAGAAGGAACTAGTTGGATTATTTTGTATACGCTATTTGAACTGAGTATCAAATCATGTAGTTGTCTGATAATTGGTAAATTCTCATCGCGTCGTATATTAATCACAAGCTCCATACTTGATGCTGCAATGATGATCGTATCTTGAACCAAAACTGCCGCATCAAAAAGTGAAAAAAAAAAATTACTTTAATCTAGTTGTTTTATCATAAGGAACATCTTATTATTACAATCATGATGGCAGCTTCCGACCAAGATGTTCTACTACATTCTGACATCGATGTAATTCCTCCAGAGGATACACTTTCTGAGGCGATGTACAACAACGTAAAGTTAACTTACTATTTCGGAAGTTCAGCACCAACTAAGAGAGAAGCTGACAGCTGTGCTACAGACCAACCATCAAACCAATTGGCGCTTTCAGATAAAAAGTCATCAGTGGAAACCTCTCACACCGAATGGATCCTATTAAGAACTTTAGCAGGGGCACACAAGGGATGGATACGATGTATCGCAATTGATGAAATCACTAATAAATGGTATGTCACAGGACTGGCGGACTCCACGATTAAGATTTGGGATTACGAGAATAACTCACTTAAAGCGATATTGACAGGCCATATTTTGGGCGTACGTTCATTATGTATTTCCAAGAGATTTCCATATTTATTTTCAGGAGGAGAAGACAAATCGCTAAGATGTTGGGATTTAGAGCGAACCAATTCACCAGCTGGTTGTCAAATCAGGTCGTATCATGGCCATGTGGGGGGTGTTTACTCCACAGCATTACATCCTGAGTTGGACCTATTGTTTAGTGGTGGTAAGGATTGTGTTGTCAGAGTGTGGGATATTAGAAGTAGAACGGAGGCTATGACCTTATTGGGCCATCAAAATGATATAACTTCTATCCAAACAGATTATAATGATCCCCAAGTCATAACTAGCTCAATGGACGGGACTATGAGACTATGGGATTTGAGGAAACAAACGACTGAATTATTAATAACGAATCATTCGAAAAGTATCCGAAGTATGAAGTCACATCCAAAAGAATTAACATTCGTATCTGGGGATGCCAATGGGGAAATCAAACAGTGGCTCTTACCCAAAGGTGATTTATTAAATGAATTCCAGACGACGCAGACTAACACCAATCAACGAGATAACAATAGAATAATTAATACCCTATCAATAAACCCTGTGAGTAATACTTTATTCACAGGTTATGATGATGGTCGGCTTGAATTTTACGATTACGTGACCGGAACTTTAGAACAGTCTGGGTACTCGCCTTCCTTATCTGGGTCGTCAGATGATGCGGCCATCTATGCTTCTACTTTCGATATGTCTGGTTTACGGTTATTAACATGTCATGGAGATAAAAGTATTAGAATTTGGGGGAATACAACTTAGTAGAATTAACGTATATATTGTCTATGTACATTTCATCTCATCTCAGCTCAGCTCACCAACCAAAACGTAATTGGTTAGCGGTAAACAGAGGCGGTGTCCAGTCCAATAATTTTGGATCCAATTCATGCTTCTTCTTGTCTTTCACTTTCTTAACCAATTTATCGTACATAATCATAATTTGATCTGTCAACACGATAATATGTTGACCCTTGTAATATCTCAACATTTGAAGCGTGGTGAGGGTATGTAAAATATCCGTAGTTGTCATGCATGTTATTGACGATATCTCTTCGATGGTAATTTCGTTGGAAAAGTTTGTTGATATATTAAGTCCCAGTCTAGTACCGATTCCAGAAGACGATGTTGTGCCTGGTGCAGGGGTTGGAGTTCCGGATCCATTACCATTCTCTTCCTCTTCAATTATAACCTGGGGGTTGTTTTTGCGGAACAAGCTTGGATTGTTTCTTTC
Source organism: Candida labiduridarum (assembly GCA_030572435.1). Taxonomy (NCBI): domain Eukaryota; kingdom Fungi; phylum Ascomycota; class Pichiomycetes; order Serinales; family Debaryomycetaceae; genus Candida; species Candida labiduridarum. The sequence continues at coordinate 63,775 of JAJLZW010000054.1, forward strand.
GACTAACAATTTCACCAAGGTATCTGTCCAATACGCGCGATAGGATAATAACCCTAAATCAGACAATGGCTTTTCTGGTGAACCCACTTTTTTCTCCACATTTGATAACATGTAGGAAAATTGGATCAACAACTTACCATAACCTTTCTTTTGATAGCATGGCAAGGTTAAAATACACGCAACGTTATATCCATCTGCACTCTCTTTTTCTTTGGAAAAATACCCCACCAAATGGTGACCTTCTTCGGTTTTCACTGTCATGATGTAAAACATAAAAGGATCGACGTCATAGTACAATGTCTTATGATCAAGGAACAATTTACTTAGTAAACACAAATTTCTGCACCATGTTCTTTGTTTTCGACCATCAATCTCCCAAAAACTAACCTTCGAGTCGCGATATATTTCGTTACCTGGAGGATGTTTCAAAGTACATTTCGATCTGAACCGTTCGAATTGCTTCTTAGACCCGAAATAACACAACGAGAAATCACAAATATAAATCTCATCCTCCTCAGTTAACTCAATCGGATACGGCGAGAAATACCATGGCTCTATTATATGCTCTCCTAATATTATATTGGAAAGGTTTCTCACTCTCGCAACTTCCAGATGGTTTTGCGTCATTGAGCCACTGGTACGCAACTTTTTAATTTCTTCTTCTCTGCTTACTTCCTCCCCTGGACGCTTCAAACCTTGCACATTCAAGTTTTCCAAATCCATTTCATCTTCGCCCATCACTGGTTGCGACTCGCTAGGCTGTGGTGTGCCGTTCGTACTGCTGACTGACGTATTGGTATTCTTTGACATTTTTATCGAACTTTTGGATTTGTTTTTCTTCTTCTGCTTGTTATCTTTACCATCTGTTTTCACCTCTGGCAAGATCAAGCTCTTGCTAAAGTCTATTCTATCGAGTTCGATCCATTCATCTAAACGTTTGTTGAAATCTTGGTAGTGAACATAGTACACTTTCCGGCCCTTCTTCATATGCTCTTGTAATATTTCAGCTAGTCTATTTTCGCCATCTTTGATAACTGTTACTTTACATCCCGGTAGTATATCAGCTGCAGTAAATTTTTGTAGGGTATCCCCTGAATTGTTTGGATCTTTATCTAGTATGGACATGGGAGTGGAAGCATCTGGAGATAAACTGCCTTTATTTCCTTTTTTAGTTTCACCAACTGCCATGATTCAAAAGGTATTTATGATTGATTCTGTCGATGTGAAGTTTGTACACGCTACGATGTACAACTGATTGTTGTGATAATTGGTTATTCGAAATCAGAGTTGAAAAAAAAAAAATCGTCGTGCCCATTGACAAAATAATTGATCACATGACCTGCAGTATTAATACAACATTCTTATGTACGAAACCCAACTAAAAGCATAATGGTAGTCAAATGAACATATTCGGTGTTGGCTTGCAATATCAGGATAGTTTTGTAATCACTAGTTTATATTTTTGTCAAGAGTTGGCGTAAATTCAGCTTTAACTTCCAATTTGTATTACCTTAAATACACAGCGCTGACTACAAAGTTTCAGAGAATGGCTCGCCCGGAAATTATATAAAACCGAATTGAAACGTCCATACCGATCTTTCTTCATCATCTTAAGAATCTCATAATATTACTAATGGGATAGACTCCTGCGATAAAAAAAGGGGGTGGTGCAAATTGGGGCATACATTTTTTCATTTTTCGCACCTTCCCCCGTCAAACTGTATTGTCACTGTCAAACCACCATTGACATTCTTCCGACCATCATAACCACCAGCTCACTGTAAATCATGCTGGTTTCATTTTTCATTTTTCTTTTTTGTCAACTTGTTATTTAAAATAAATGCTTGTGTGTCCTTTAACGGTATGAAATACCTGTTCGGCAATTAATGCTTGTAGAGATGCCAGTGGTTCCATCACCGCCTCTCACCCCTTTTTTTCTACTGAAACGAATCTGCTCCCCAGTTTTTTAACTGTGGGAAGAGTTTAATCACCAGAACAAGAAAGAAAATGGAAGCTCAAAGAGCAAGAATAAATCGCCATCTAGAATCGACATGTACCACAAACTAAGCTCCGGTTTCTCTTTCAGATCCCTTAATTCCAGTGGAGAAAAAAAAAATGGACGTCAGTTTCAACGGGATTTTCCATTGCTATTTCTCAGATATTTTTTTTCCCCAACTAAGGTTCCAATATACTCTGCAAACTGTCTCACCCACAACGTGAAAGAAAAATATCCAAACTCTAATACTTTCATCTTTTTCAAAAAAAAAAACCAACTCGATCGTTAAATATATCAATCATTGAGTTAATTCAATATACTTATTACTTGCTTAGTAATTCAATTGATTCATTCCCCTCTTTTCTGTTTTTGTTACAACATTTTCAATCATGAGTACCTTACGTCGTAGTGCTAGAGTTGCATCCAGACCAATCAAGGAGCCAGAACCTGAAGAAGAAGCTCCAGCACCAAAAAGAGCCAGAACTACCAAAACTCAATCTGAAACTACTTCTGGAGGATTGGAAATTGGTGACAAAATCCCAGAGATAACATTGTTGAACCAAGAATCGGAAGAAGTTGACTTGGCTGATGTTGCCAAATCTTCCAAGTACGTTATTATATTTGCCTATCCAAGAGCAAACTCGGGTAGTGTTAAGAGTGGTTGTACATATCAACTTCTTGGTTTTGAAAAGAACTACTCATTCTTCAAGGACAATGATGCTAAAGTTTTCGGCTTATCCGCTGATAGTACCAAATCTCAAAAGAGTTTCCATGACAAACATAATGCTGAGTTTGACTTGTTGTCGGATCCAAAAAGGGATTTAATTGGTTTGTTGGGTGCTAAGAAATCTCCACTGGGTGTCAAGAGATCCCATTGGATTTTTGTTGATGGTATTTTGAAAGTTAAGGACATACAAGTTACGTCAGAAGCTAGTTTTGAAGGTGCAAAGGCTGCTATTGAAAACTTTGTTAAGGAAGGTAAGAACGGCGTTGAAGAAACCAAGGAAGAGAAAGATGAAGAAGAAGAGGAAGTGAAGGAAGAAGAAACTAAAGAAGAAGAAGCTAAAGAAGACGCGAATGGCGAAACCAAAACGGAAAAAGAACCAAAAGTGGAAGAGGAAGAAGAACCTAAGGAAGAAGAACTAAAGGAAGAAGAACCAAAGGAAGAGGAACCTAAGGAAGAGGAACCTAAGGAAGAGACTAATGCCTAGTCGGTGCTACATCCTTTCAAGCATTCGTCGTCTCTTTTATTTCTTCTAAAAACGAATATTAAACATTGACTTTTTTGCCTTTCGATTTTGTATATTTTTTTTAACTAATTCTAGCCTATGCGTACTTGTATTCTTGTGTTATTCTATTTTATATAAAAGAACTTTATTTTTGTTATCTAAAGACTATTCGTTTATATACCACCAGCGATTTTGACAATAGATTGCAAGAAAATAGCAATTAATATGGCAACTCTACTAGCCCACCACCAATGTTGTACAGCAAATTCACAATAACTAAAGTTGAAATCCCAAGTATTTTGAGGTCCATTGAAATGACCAGTCAAGATACCAGTATTTCCGTGGTATTCACCCATCATAGAACGAACAACAATTTCACGGACAGATTCACGTTCATCTGAAAGCTTATCCTTAGAAGCAACCCATTTCCCATCAACGTGATTATACCAATCATCACATCCTTCGTGGTCATGACCAGTCAAGATAATACCATTCTTGTCTTGATTTGGGAATACAATATCTAATACTTTTTGTGTGGTGTCATTTGCTAAATGGTTATGTGATCTCAATTTCCCGTTCTTGTAAGGTTCTTTTTCATAATTTTCATAGTATCTATGTTCTGGTCCATCACGACACAATCCTGCCTTTTTGTACATTGGGACGTGGGTCAAAAGAATAGTAGATCCTTTGAAATTTGGGTTTTCTTTATCACGCAAGTTTTCCAAGAATGACCAAGTGTAATTCAAAAATTCCTCTTGTAATGCCGGGCCTTCTAAAGTCAAGGAGTCTAAGACCACAATTCTCCATTCTTGAGGTGTACCTTTATTGTAGTTGATGACATAATTGTTTTGACCAAATAATAAATGGAATCGGGCCATATGTTGCCAGGTGGCATCTCCACTGTAGCCAATGTCGTGATTACCAGTCAAGTTGATAAACAAAGGTTGGTCAAAGTTTGGAGTTTTCCTATCTTGATAAACCCAATCATAAACATCATTATATACACGAGATTCAAAACGTACATTAGGATGCAATGCTTGCTCCTTTTGTAACCATTCCTGCCAATTGTAATTTTCATGCTTTGCATGCACCGAAAGGACATTTTGTTTATATTTTTCAGGTTGTGGGAATAATCTTTCCACGTATCTATAGGTACGGTTATAAAACTCAGAATCCAAAATCCATTGACTGGAAAACAAGTCACCCATAACTGTTACATGTGAAGGATTTAATCTGTTTTTCATGGTTGAATAGATATGTCCCAAGTAGTAATCATTTCCATAATTGTCCAATCTCTTGATATACTTTGTCAGTGGCCAGTTGCCATTGATTTGTGGATCACCGAAAAGCAACATATGAATATCTTCATTTTGGTTTACGTCAACATCCTCCCTGAGTTGTGGAATATTTAACACTAATTTGTTAACCCATTCTGCGGATAAATGATCGTTTAAAATAGAATATTTCGACTTTAAATTAGCAGCACCATGCCAGTTACATTGTTCTGTGGAGTTAAGAATATCTGGATAGAAATAAACAAAGGCGTTAATTAATATGGCACCAATAGTTATCAAGTCAATCAATGCCTTGGTTTTTGGTGAAATGGCCATGATTAACTGAATGATGGTCGTTGCTAGTTGTGAAATCTAAAGTTCCGGTGTACTTCTCTTTTTTCATTTTTCTTTTCATCTTGTTACCTTGTCTCATTCTCTCTTTGCATGCCAGGTCGTTCTTTTTTTCCACACCTCACCCCCAGATCTCGCTCCAACTTTTCTCTTCCTACAGCGAAGAGAGCATGACGTGGTGATTGCAAAAAAATAATATACCTAAAAATAATAATTGGCAATCAAAAAACAGTATATCATGGCACAAAAGTACCAGCCACAATAGAGAGTATTCTCCAACGGAAAGTGACATTGCTGTAACAACAGGTATAAGTTTTACATTTTGATTTCGATATTTCGTTCAAACATGTATTACATAAATCTATAATTACCAGGAATCAATAACAATTACGGAGAAGTTCCTTTCAATGCAGCAAATCTTGCTCTTAATGCATCAAATTCATCTTGATCTTTTAACTTCGGTTTAGGGTCCAGCTTTTTCACACTTGGTTTATCTGCCAATTCTCCAATAGGTTCAGCCAATTCTTTTGTTCCTCCTTCACCATCACTTTTATCTTCGTCATCATCTCCTGCTTCAAGTTTTTCATCTAGATGAAGCTCGATTAAACCACTGTAGGGGACACTATAAGCCTTGGCAATTTCACATAGGTATAAATCAACCAACACTTCACTAGGAGGCTTGATATCACATCGCTTAATAATCTTCTCTGGAACTTGTCCTTCTTTATTCCCCAACACCGATTGCAGGAATTCCGTGCCAAATTTAAACATCAATATTTCTTTTATTTGGATCAACTCTTTCAATTCAGTATGATTAGCTGAATATATCACACTACTCACGGATTCTAATAAGCTCTTTTCACAAGTAGGACAATCTAATAAAATCACCAATCTGGCTAATAATAACTCACAATATAATTCCAAGTATTCTAATAATTCAATATATATATCATCACGAATTATATTTTCCACTCGAATTTTAGCACTGGATTCTTTGCCCTGGGTTAATAATTCGGATAATTGACGTCGTTGCTGTTTGGTGATTGCAGTTTTCTTCTCTTGAACAAACTTGAGTTTACTAATTGCCATTTTCAAAGTAGTTTTCAATCTACTCTGATTTAGATGTGGTGGAATTGGTTTTGCCATAGTTGGAAGGGAGGTGGATTTTCGTACGGTATTAGCAAGAAACCAGTGTAATTTTCGTTCACTTTATGGCTGTTTTTCGATCGCCGAAGTTTTTATCGGTGGTAATCAGCCATATTTTTTGGGGTCATTTACACGCACATGTACAACACAGAATATGCGAAACGAAACCTATTGCAAGTTTAAATAATTAGTACTATATTCAACTCTTTATAACAAAAAAAAATTATACAATTATGTGCTCATGAGAAGGAGTTCCTTTTACCACTTCTTCTGAACATTCATCATCTCCTTGCACAACAGTACAAGAATGGATTGCTTTGATAAATTCATCTTCCATTACTTCCTCCATTGTAGCTCTCTTTTTAGGATCCACATCCAACATCTTTGAGATGATTGGACGAGCGGCATGTGGTAGCAATCTCATTAATCTATAAGGACCGTGTATTTGTTTGTGATGAGATTTCTTCTTGTCGTCGCCGTGTTCAGCATCTTTCTGCCTTTGTTTATCTTCTTCCTCTTGAATCTGTGCCAATTGCTTTTTATAGCTTGGATCATTGTCGCGAGCTTCTTCGTATTGTTTCTTCAATGCATTCTTTCTGTTCTCAAACTCTTCCAATTTGACATCAATATCATGTAACTGAGTCATGATTTCTTCCGCTTGTTCACTTGTCAATACTGGTACCGATTCACCAGACTTTTCTTTGGAAGTTTCCAATTCTGGACCTGGTGTTGGCGTAGGAGTGTGGTGTTCATTACTTTGTGTCTGATCAGCATCTTTCATTTCTTCGTCCTGTTGTTCTCCGTCACCATCGTTCTTCTCAACTGGTGCTTCGCCTTCTTCGTCTATTTGCTTCTTTCTCTTATTCAGCCTCACTATCATATTCTTCAATTTACGCTGTTGCAACAATAACTTGTGACACTCATTACTCAAGTAGTAATCATGGAAGTTGTCATCAAACATGCAATAAAGTTTGAAACTGTTGTCTTTTTCAGGGTTTGGGATCTTCCACGGAAATCTCTTCAATGTCATACAACAGTATATTATCGCGATTGACCAAATGTCAACAGGTTGAGGATTATAACTGTTTGGTGATTTCAAAACTTCTGGAGCCAAGTAAGGATCAGAACCAACGATACCATGACATGGGTGTATCACTTCTTTGGAATTAGCACCAACTTGATCATAAGGATACTTGAAGATAACAGCACTACCAAAATCAATAATCTTTAAGATACCTTCTTTGGTAATAACACAATTATCCAATTTCAAATCACGATGCGCCAAACCCAATGTGTGCAAGTAAGAAACACCTTCAAGTATTTGTTTTAAACAACAGTTTATTTCGGTTCGCGACATCTGACCACTCATAACAACAGCAAAGAAATCGATGGGAGCATATTCCATAACTTCAAAATAACGGTTATTCTCGTGAATGATATCAATAGTTTTAATGATGTTAGGATGCACCAAAGTTGAACCAATACAATATTCAGCAGTACATTTTCTGGTGTAATCTTTCAACGACTCGGAGGCTCTCTTTGGTCTGAACTCTTTCACGGCAAATGTTTTAGAATCACTTGGTCGTGTGACTAATTTAACTGATCCACCAGCTCCACTACCTAATTCTTTACCAACTTTACCGTATTTCTTAACCCATGGAGAGTTATCATCCATGAACGGATCTCGATTGCTATTAGTGGAATGTGACGCATTATACAACAACTGACTGGAAGTTTGATTAATTAAGTTGGCCAATGACGTCGAGGATTGATCACGCGAGTGCAACCCGCTGGCATTGGTACCAGTCGAGCTACTATGAGCCATTGGTGGAGGTGAATGCAATTGGTTACTGTACATACCCAAAATATTGTGACCATCTTTTCTTGGGTTTGAGGTTTTCTTTGTTTTAAAAAACTTCTTTAAATCGGCCATGGATCCGGAAGGTTTCTTCAAACCAGAATCATCATTATTCAGAGGGTCATAAATCTGTGGCTGAGGGGATTGTATTGAGAGCGAAGTAGTAGTGTGAGGTTGACTTGGGGAGGGGTTACGACTATGGTGTAAGTTTTGGGTTATATTTTGATGGTGATCCGAAGAGTTTGTTGCTGTGGGTGATGTTAAGGAATCGGAAGATTCATGTTTTCCGATATGGAACCCCAAAAACTTTCTGTTGTGGCCCTGATTATGTGATTGGTTGGAAGTCGATATATGTAGTTCATCTTCTTTGTCGTGTTTATGCTTACCAAACAACTTTAGCTTATGTTTATCTGGCATGGTGGATGACTAGGTAGGTGGTACTGATAAAAAAAATTGAAGTATATGTACAGGGGACAATAAATGCTAATTGGAAAGGTTGTATATGCTTTGGATATCAATGGGAAAAACTGTAGTATTCCCACTCTTCTGGTTGGTCGGATGGGACTAGATCTTTTGTCCAGATTTCTAAATAGTCTGGCAACACTAGATGAATCAAATAAAAAGCAGGAGTAGCTTAGAATAAAGCAATCAATTGCACTTATTTCTTTTCCAACACTAAATTTTTTTTTTGTTTTTAGTATGGGAGAAGGAGGAGGAGTATGAGGATAACAACTGATTGTCCGGCTATTCAAAAATGAAATCACACAAAAAAAAATTGCCTTGTAGTTGGCAGAAACAGAATGCTTAGGCAATACCGATCAAATGAGGATCGGAGGGGAAGTAGGAAATGTGGTAGTAGCCGAGGGAGAAGGGTGACTATGACAAGAACAGGTAGTGATGGAAGATCGGTTGTCAAATGGGATGTAAAAATAAATGGATAGATAGAAGGAAAAGGAAAAGAAAAAAAAATATGTATATGGATATATGAATATGAATAATAATATAGTATAATATATGCTACAGTATAATATTGTGCTTCTGAAGTTTTATAGTACTGTACTGTGTGTTTTGGGCATATGCGTGCAGCCGAAACAACGAGGCAGCAAAAAAAAAATGGCGTCTTTCTTTTACTTGTTCTATTTCTAGTTTTACTGCGATTTCATTGGGTGGAAAAATTCAGCCATACAAATCAAGCAGAGCGCTGACAATACAAAAAAAAGCCTCTGAGAATCTTCGTGAAGCAACCAGAAGAAGACAAAAAAATTTACAGCCATCATGAGATTACGCCCATGAGTTGATTCGGTTTGATGTCGGTTCTAAAGCAATAATGCTTATCTTAACCCGCCAATCCGAACGTGACTTTAGGTACCCATTAAAATCGCCTGTTTTTTTGTTTTCTAACTAGTACTTATTGCATACAATTACCAGTGAGTCATTCGGTGCGTGATTGCTTTTTTAGATTTGTCCCTTCGCACCAACAACCCGTGGAAAAACCTCGACGTAGATACGCCGAAAATTTTATGGTCGCGTGAACTTGTGATCCGAGAGGGCAAAAGAAAAAGTGAGATTGCTGCTAAACTTCTATTGGTCAACCAATGCTGACACTTTGTACCGTTTGCAAATAGTTAGTTTGCAAAATCAGAGAATGCGATGTCTGTTAACAGTAATGGTATATTGCAATTATTATGTACAGAATGAAATGAACTTGCAAAAAGGGCAGCCGTGGCATATTCATATTGATAACGAGGGTCCGTACTAAGAAACTTTAAAATCAAAGGGAGTCATTCTCTTGATTACATCCTCTTTTCTAGGTATAGCATAACTTATTGATGAGGGTTTGAGTCTGTGTCAGAGAAACGCACTTCTGTGTCCATAGAATGGCACTATACAAGAAGTATTGTCTGCAAAAGGATGATCCATTTAGCAGTGAATTAGGATTTGATTTTTTAAAGCCCTTTGTAAGTTTATTGAATAAGCATTGTAATGTAACCAACACGCCTGGAAGGAACTAACTCTCCTACCGAAGTGTCGCTCAAAAGTAAACGTGCACAGATATTTTGGTTGTAGGATTAACCCCCACCGCTGTTCATTAACGCGAGGATAATTGGGGGGACATGGCTTTAAATATGAGAGGCTATTGTTCGGCGCAAAGTGGACCTATGAAGTCATCTTTTCTCCGCGCAAACTCCACAAGAGGTGAAACACCGACAAACATTTCCAAATACAGCAATCTGATCTATTCAGTTTGCAACCTATGAGTTAAAGTATCAACGGGTTGAAGGACTTATCCTTTATTGGTGTGACTAAATGCCTCTGATTACATTTGTGGTGATACTATGCTATTTTTTGCGAATAGGAGAGATATCGGAGAAGTGAAGATGAACTCCGTTCCAAGCTTTTATCATAAATCCGTTGCGAACGGAAAACACATAAACAATATTCAACACAGTGCTCCACCAAAGCGCAACTGCAAGACCGGGGGAAGCTAGTCTTCAATGTCCAACAACTCATACATTGATACAATATTGTGTATGCCCTATTCCGGGGTAAATTTCGTTTTCTGTTGTGATCTCGGAGCCACCGTTTTATCTCTTGCTTCGATGGGTTCCACTTATTTAATTGCTTTTTTTTTTCTTTCTCTTTTTTTGATGCCATAACGTTTTTTTTATGCAGGCCCCTTCATAACTCCGTTCCTAAAACATTATTAATATAGATAGTTATAATTTTCCCCGTTTTTATTACAATTGATACATGCAACGATAAGCAAAACACATATTAGGGTTCGATAATTTTCAAATGGCGAATAAAAAGGATTCTAAAGAATTAGATGTCATACAAACAGACTCGGAAAAAGAGTATGTCTATACAATATTCGACTCCAAAGATAGACTCATACTCATCTTGGTGCTATCTTCAGTGGGGTTCTGGAGTACAATCTCCAGTCCAATATACTTCCCAGCATTACCCACGTTAACCCAATACTTTGACACCACACCATCCATTATGAACATTTCTGTGGTGGCCTATTTGGTTTTTCAAGGTATAACCCCCACTATTGCCTCAAATTTAGCAGATACATTTGGTCGTCGACCGGTTATGCTTGCTAGTTTACTCATATTCTGTGCTGCCTGTATAGCTATATCCCAAACAAATGTTTACTGGTTGCTAGCGGTTTTGCGTTGTATTCAAGCTGCCGGTATTGCACCTGTTATATCAATCAGTTCAGGTGTGGCGGGCGATGTGTGTACAAGATCCAATCGTGGTGGAATGGTAGGTGCCGTTGGAGGATTGCAGTTGGTTGGTAATGGTATTGGTGGATTGGTCGGTGCTGCTTTGATTACTGGGTTTAGTACTTGGAGATCGATATTTATATTCTTAACAATAGGTGCGGGTGTCACTTTTATAGTGGCCATATTCGTCTTACCTGAGACTTCGAGGAGAATAGTTGGCAATGGATCTGTTGTGCCCAAGAATATGCTTAACAAATCTGCATTGATATACTTCCCTCATTTCAAAGCAAGAATGACGAATGATACACCAACATTGGCACCTGTTTCCAAGTTTGACTTGTTTGGTCCATTGAGAATATTCTTCCAAGTCGATGTGTTCTGTACTTTGCTACCGCTGGGTATCCATTTTGCAGCATGGACTGTGGTGTTAACTTCTTTATCTACAGAACTAGAATCTGATAAATACAACTACAGTGTCATGCATGTCGGGTTAATTTACCTACCCCAAGGAATCGCCTGTTTCATTGGTTCTTTGGTTGTAGGTAAGAGTCTAAACTGGTATTATCGATACAGGAAAACCATTTACAATCGACAAGTAGAGGATTTACCATTAGATGAAAGGCCACCGTTTAACATTGTTGCGACTAGATTAACATTGACGGTAGTTCCTGCAACGTTGATGATCATAGGATTGGTGATTTTCGGATGGTGCATCCAGTACAGACGTCATATTGTATCAATAATCATATCCACCATTTTAGTCTCGTTTTCTGCTTCATTGATGATTGCCATATGTACCACCATGTTGGTCGATTTATACCCCAACAATGCGAGTGGATCGTCCAGTTGCCTCAACTTGATGAGGTGTCTTTTGGCTGCTTTGTTTGCTGGTGTTCTTGACAACATGATCAGCTCGATAAATCTCGGAGGAACGTATACATTGCTAGCTGGGTTATGTCTCTTGTGCGATTTGTGCTTGGTGTATGTGTTGTACTCCGCAAGTAAGAAGTACAAGAACTTCCAACGGCAATCAGATAATGATAACAAAGAGGTTACATAGCGTTAATCTATAACTAGTCATATATTTACTTATTTAACGTAAC